>VDFB02267590.1:0-26634 GCA_007258455.2 Sequoia sempervirens | reverse complement strand
TGCAAGGTGACAAAACTAATCTCTTCACCGCCACTTGAAGACTGTCTTCACCCCACCACCTGCAATCTGATGGAGTCTTATCTGATCCCGTTTGTCTGCTACAGCTGTTATACTTCACGCAGGATATTTTGTACTTATCTTAGAGTCACCACCTTGAGCACCGACTGTATGTTGAACAACCATTCTACAATTATAAATAGAGGTGCCTTGAGTTGTAAAGAAATATCAGATAGTAATCTGTATCGCAGATCTTAGCAGGAAATACTCTTTAGAGTTATACTCCTGTATATTTGTAATGGCATTTTCATTAATAAAGATTATATCTTGCTGCAACACACTCTGTTATTTTATGTTGTTATCAAAATTTTGTTCTGTTATTTCTTTTCTGCATATTGTTATCTCCCTACGATCCTACAATTGGTATCAGAGTTAGACATGAAGATTGAGGGAGATTACCAGAAGTATAGAAGGCTGCGGTTGTTTTATGAGTTGTTTGAAAGAAGCCACTGTTTGAAAGCTGGGCTTAAGTATCACATACTAACTTCTGACATGTGAATGTTTTTTTCCTTTTTTCTATTTTTTGTTGAGGTTACGATGTGTTCGTCTGGCACTGACTATGCTATGTTCATCCGATGGCTCATGCATAGTCTTACAGATTTTGTTGTAACTCGGCAGTGAATTCCAAGTTAGGGCCGTACTGTCTGTAGCTAGCAAACTTAGTCTGTAGCAAATTCCAAAAGCCATCTGCTGTTATTAATTTCCAACGTGCCTAAATTGAATTTCAAACCCGCCTGACTTTTCCACTGTTTCAACGAAATTTAAATTTGAACAGTTTATTCATTTTGCCTCAGCGACCTCCATTCTCTATTTGGGCTGCGCGGCATGCAGAGACTTTCTCGAATGGCAAAAGCGCCCTCAAACAGCTTATGAGCATAAGTTGTTCTGGAGCGTATGTCGCTTATGCCTCTCGCTTATTCCTATTGAAAGCTGCACTTGTTCGAAGTTAAAAGAGCCAAGGCATGCAATTGCTAGTGCAGGTAACTGTATATGTTGGCAATTGTTCTAGTTATTGTAACGAAAACTATGTTTGTGCATAGGCTATGAATTTCACACACTTTTACTCACCTCGATTCTGAAGTTGTAATTGTCCCATGCTTATTATAATTGTAAATGGAGAGAAAGTAATTCAGATGCTACAACATAGAGAAGAAAATTTTATTGACATATTAAAACGTTTACAATGTCTATTTATAGAGGACTTCAAACATACGAGTCTGTAGATATTTAAGAGAACATAACAAAATAGGATTCTAAAACATAACCGATATATAAAACCTAGAGAACAGGTGGAGGATAGACTAACTAAACTCTAGCAAATAGAACTAACAGCTTGACAAGGAATGGACAAAACTCTTAGTTTAGTTTCAACTGCTTGTAAAAGTGGAAGTGACTCTGGAGACGTGGAGAGTGGACTGAGCAAAAAACATTAACCGATGGACAGCAAACATCAGTTTTGTTCCAATTGCTAGAGCACGTGGGAGAAATTACATTCCAACAATAATCCCTTCCTCATTAACGCAAACAAGTTTGCTTAGACTGTGAGAGAAACAACTAACTGCACCAACAAGCTGTGATTCTGTCTTGGAAAATAATACGCTCCTAGCATTTTCAACTGCCCAGATCACCACAAGAATAGCGTGTGGCTGTGATTCTGTCTATCATGAAGCTTTGCTTCATGGAAAGGAAGCGCAAAAGGTTTTAGGCATATGTGACAAATATTAAATAGAGATATAAGAAGAATGCACGTGTATCAAACATTGCATATTTAAATAAAACAAATTATATTTTAAAATAAAAATTAAAATATTATAGGGGAGATGTCCCACCAGCCCCCATTCAATTACTGTTCATTTCATGCTTATTCCACTTCTCAAAAAAATCACTTTGATCCATTAAAAAACTTTATTTTATCAAATAAAAAATTGCAAAAACATCAATGGTTACTCATAACACAATGTGTAACTGATCAATGTAATAGAAAGTTAAACATGCATTTGCATTTATAATTCAAGTCAACTTGCAAAGAAAATGGCTTATTTACAATTAATTTAAAACTTTTATTGTTACAAATACCCCCACTTGCAAAAGGTGTCACCACATTACATATTATTTTAATAAATACATGGTGCTTTACATGACATGAGATTTGAAATGCAGTCTTCCACACACTCCCCTACAGATATATGTATTAACTTCATTTCTTGTAGGTACCTGCACAATTATAAACATCAAATCCAAATATAATGCAAAATTCAGTCATGTCATTTACAATTAATTTAAAACTTTTATTGTAACAAATACCCTCACTTGCAAAAGGTGCCACCTCATTACATATTATTTTAATAAATACATGGTGCTTAAATACATGGTGCTTTACATGACATGAGATTTGAAATGTAGTCTTCCACACACTCCCCTACAGATATATGTATTAACTTCATTTCTTGTAGGTACCTGCACAATTATAAACATCAAATCCAAATGTAATGCAAAATTCAGTCATATTATCTTTCAAAACCTACATAACTAACAGCCACAAATTCAAATTTGAAACAAAACAACCAAATTGAATGCATTCAATTGTCAGATTCGAATTCCTAAATATACAACACGAAATATACAACTATGTGAGAAAAACACAATCTTAATGTAAAGATAACACAGTTTGAAATAACAATTAAATACAGTTTTATATAGATACCCAGTGATGGCACTACAGGACTCTTACGCTGAAAGAAGAAAACCTGCTCATACTAGTGAAGCAGATAAGAATAATACTTTCGTAAAGCAAACAAGGCACTCAGAATTCTTTTAGGAAAGTCGAACACCAAAGATATCTCTTTCCATTTCCTATTTTTAATGACCTGTGTCATGTGATAGAGCAAGTCTCAATTATAAGCTTTAAACTCTGATCAAAATGCAATTGCCAAATTACCAAGTAATAGCTCTGTCCTGGTTTGAGAAAATACGTCGTCTAAATAGTTCACTACATTGTTGTTTCACCATCATAAAATCAAGAAATATGAACATTTCAAATTTCTTTCTCCTTATAGCTATATTAAATTTTCACAACAAAATTCACTGCCTCAGTAAATGAAGGAGGAAGTCACAACAAAATGGTTCCAAAATCTTTTCTGTACCTAAATGTTGAACCTCCAACAAAACAAGGGAGAAAAAGCTCCTCCAAGAAGGACCAAGTCTAGTTCTTAAAATTGTGAAAAGCATGATAAAATAAGTTCTGAAGGTGTCTACAGTACCTAAACCAAAAAGATTATTGTCTTAACTAGAATAATCTAAGTATTTCAAAATACTAAGATTTTGACATGATTTTGCCGCTATAGAGAAGGGTTGGACGACTATCAAAATGATCGTGCCCGTTCCTTCTCTTACCGGTTTCTGCTTACCATCCCTTTCTCTCTATACCATGCCAAAATGGCTGAATCGAAATACTGATGGAAACATTTACAAGCATCCAAATGTGTGTTGATCCTCTGCAAGCATTGTTCAACAGCTTCATTTTCCATCTCTTTCCTTCACAAATCTCAAAACCCTTCAATCTGTTATAATTATCTTTGCCCTATGAATGCTCTGCTTTTACGCTCTCATTTTTTTGCAGGTACAGACATTGTTGCTCCTTGCTTGTGCGAAATGGGGGCTTTGGAACAGGGTATGGACATCCATCAAAGCACAAAGGATAGAGGAATTTTGTCAGATCTAATTGCAACTGCCCTGTTAGACATGTATGCAAAATGTAGAAGCATAGATAAGGCACATGAAGTGTTTGACAAATATGGTCTCATTGACTATAATGCTTGTAGGAAATGCACAAAATGGATTTGTTGAAAAGGCTTTAGAAATTTCCAAGCAAATGCAACTATCAGGTTTAAAGCCAAATTTTGCAAACTATGCTAGCATCCTCCTTGACCATGCCAAAATTGGAGCTTTGGAAAGATAGAGATGAAGCTCCAATTCCAAAAAATATTATTAAATTGTCATCCTGAAGCTTTGAAGATCAGTTGAAGAAATTAATAGTAAGAGCAATGATCTTCAGTAGGTTGGACTGGAAGTCAACACGGCTCATGTGGCATTGTCACTGGTCCACCCGTGCATGGCGCTCCACTCTCATGGGTCCCTAATGGTTCTTTTTTATGTGTTTTTCCCCAACAGTATAGGAACCCTAAGAATGATGATACATCTGCTTGGGGGAGGCAAGCAAAATACACACAAGTTCAACACTTGCAATCCAAGGCACGCAGCAAATCTGGTGTCAGGTGACTACTCTTCTTCTCCATGGCTTCCCCTGCGGTCAAGTTCAACCTTTTTTTAATTTAATATTTCTTCAATCCTAACCTGACATACCAGTAGTTTATGTTCACATATTTCATCAGTCCTAGAAAACATAAGTATCCTGCTTTTCAGCCTATATTTTGATTACATACAGCCAAACACTCAAACCATAACATCAAAAATCTAAAGATATTATCATCTATCTTTCAACTACATCAGTCGAGAAATTACTGCACTGATTGCTACATTCTCAATACAATTAGATATTGTAGCTAAACTTCCTCAACTAAAGGGATCTCCCCTACCCTACAAAACCCATGTATGCTTTCTTAGGACTGAGGAATGTAATATGGGGATAGAGGGGTGCACAGAAAACTTATCCCCGCATTCTCAAAATGCAGAGGATGACTGGGGAATATCACAGGGGCATTTTTCCCATTTCTTCATGACCTAAAGGGGTATGTCCAGATATTCCCTAAGATGCCTGTCAAAGGGAGAAGCAAGCATAGAAGAAATGACATTTTGATGCCCTCAGCTATCTTTATGTGCAAACTACAAAACCCTGCCCCTAATTACTAAAAAAGTTACATTTTGCAATCATAGATTACAATATGCCTAGGAATGTTTTCATTAATGTGCTTTACAGTTAAATTTATTGGTGCCTGGTAATGTTTTCATTTATGTTCCACAATGTTACTGTTAAATTGGTGTTTCGTAAAGTTTTCATTTATGTTCCACAGTGTTTCAGGGACAAGGACAACGGGGTATAACAGAACATATTTCGGGGACAGCAGTCCAACTGAGCACTTTTTGGAGATGGTTACACATCACTCTCACTCACGCACATATATAAACTTAAGGATTTTTGTTTAACGCTTTCTGCTGCTGAGTAGAGAAAGTAGTATGGCCGTGTTCATTGAGAACATGGTGCACTTGAAAGGTTGGCCAATTGGAGTCTATGAAAGTAGTCACAAAATGTTTTTGTTGTACATAAAATCAAGTCCCTTGAACCTGTACATACCAAAGAGAAATTATAGACCAAAAATAAAATGCTATGTTTCCTTTGTGCAGCAAGCAAACATAGGTTGCACTACTGTCTCAGAATAACATCAAGCTAGAGCTAGCAAAATCTGTCTATACATTACTTATATTGCTACAATCTACCATTTTAGTTACCTATGCAAGGGGGGACAACTAAAATACAGTGGACGCACTGTTTGCTTTCCTCAAGATATATTTGCAATTGTATCCTACTTGCCTAGGCATATTACTGATCTTGATATACTAATAGTTAAATGGTAAATCAAACACCATTTTTGGCTTAATTTGTTCATGCACTTGAAAGAAGTCATATGCTTGAGTTATATTGGGAAGTAAACATGATGGCCTACATAGGGCTCTCAAAATATAGTTTCAATGGTTCTCCTCAGAAGTATTTCTCTGGGTAGGAGAAAACATGTGAATAGGTTTGCTAATCCTTTTCATTACTGATTTTGGAATTCATTAATCTGGCAGAAATTTCCTATGGAGAATTGGATGAATCGCAGTAGAATTCCCACCTCATGGATTTCAAACAAAGTGCCTTCTTTATATTTGAATTATGTACTATCCCTACTGACCTTGAATAAATTCAGCCTCTATATGTTAATTAAGGTTAGATAATTTAATTGATGTTATAGACGATAATACCTATATGCCTCTGTTCTGATCTGATTAGTTGACTCTTGATAGTTTTCTGGATAATATAAATTCATGACTTCACTTAGCGTGGTCTGATTGGTAATTTGCTTCTTCTGACTAAACTGTTTAATTTAGGAAACTGCTGAACCTTTTTTAACATGAACAGGCATACCCATGCTATATGGAAGCATTGCCCTTATAACCAACTTTTGCAATTGCATGGTCAAATTTGGTTGGCTTGTTTATGGAAGCAGGAGATTATATGAAAGCCCTAGCATATTATAAGGTTAACTGATACACTACGCCTAATATTTCACAGATTACTTGTTGGGATTTCTCTCTTTGAAGAAGTCAACGTTCTTATGGGAAAATGATGCAGCACAATATTGGAGATTTTTTTGTGTTCACGGGTATCTTTCAATGTGGAACAACTTTCTGCAATAGTTTGTTTATTGTGATTTTGATCTTGATTGTTGATTTTTATATGCAGGAAGCAATCAAACTTAAACCGAATTTTGCTGATGCTCATTTGAATCAAGGGAATGTGCTTAAGGTAAATTGTTTTTGTTCTTTGGAGCTTACTATTCACTTTCAGCTTAAAAATGTTAGATGTTTCTCTTCATTTGTTTTTTATTTGCAATTTCAGACAATGGCAAGGCCTCAAGAGGCAATTCTATGCTATAAGCGAGCAATTCAAATAAGGCCTTGACTATACAATTGCTTATTGGAAACAAGTCTTTAGTCAGGTTGAGTTTAGTGATAGGGAGTTGGTGGATACAGTATGGTTGTGTTGCAGGGAATTTGGCAAGCGAATGCATTACAAGCATGCTATAGTGCTGGATACATCATTCTTAGAAGCCTACAACAACTTGGTATGGCTATAAGGAGGCTGAGTATAAGAATTCTATAATTCTTACGAGAGCAGACCTATAATGATTCATCATTACAGTTTTCTATGTCTTCAGAAAATAACTGTTTGAGATCAAGCCAGCCTATAATTGGATTATTCAAACTATCAGTGATCTATTTTTTCTGATTAATTGATTTATGACCTAAAATACAAACTAATCAAAGAATGTGATTCCAATCAATGTATTTGCATGTAAATGTTCATATACCTCAAAAAATGTGATGTATATCAGCATTTATATCTTCTGTTCCATACTTCTATTTGCAGTCCTCTACTTGGATCAGCTATGAGAAAATTAGATTTGTGATGTACAGAAAATATATAAAACTTGTCAAAAATATCTGTTTTAGAGTTTAATTTAGTTAATTTACAAACTGATTCTCATTTTCCTCTTGACATTATTCAAGTGGGTATGGAGACATGTATTCAAGTGGGTATGGAGAAATGATTCTTTTAGTTGAGATATAAATGATGTTACCATTTAGCAGCAATTATGTCTTCCTACCTGATTAATTCACTACTTACGAAATACAAATATAACTATACATTGCAACGAATTCTATCATGACTATTCAAAATGAAACAAAAAAGATAATGGAATTTGGTGTAATCTTCTGATAACCCAGGTTGGGTTGTGACATTTGATCATGTTGAAGTAACTGCATCCAAAAAACCTGGTTTTATAATATGTTGCAGTAACTTCATCGAGAAAACTGGTTTTATAATTCATAAGTGCAATAATGGAAATTTTATTCTTTGAGCTCTAACTCATTGTAGCATTACTGTGATGGTGTGATGCCATTTAATTTACTTTGTAGTCCCTTGTACTGTGTGAGACCCCAAATTGGGATATGAGGAAGAAAAAAAGGAGAAGATGCCATTTGTACAATGTTTGACTCCAGAACGTGATAAACTATTAAAAACACTATGGTTACAAGTTAGCATGGTCATCCACTGATAGCAGGCTTTTCCATAACATTGTCAAATACCAGCCATTGTAATGCCCAATAATCAAAATTCATCGACATCTTGAAAGATGTCAATAGTGTTGGCAGTTTCTTTGCCGCTTGTAATGGCCATGGCTCTCCAGAAGTTCTTTGCTTTCCACATAATTTGAAGGGTTTCACAAATTTCCTACACTAAAACTTGAGTGGTGCTTCTACTAATGTCCATCGAGCATTCTGGTTGCATAATCATGGTAGAATAATTTAGAATAGAGAAACCCTAAAGGAAACATTGATAGAGGTGCCAGATTGGATGCAAATTCTAGTGCTCATGAAAGAGATGTCCTTGGCTAGAACCAAAGAGCATCATGGTGTCAATGAAAGAAATAAACAAGAACTAGTATTCTCCAAGGGCTGATTAGTCCCAAACATAAACCACCAAAATGCCTTGTATGAAATAAAAACTAGAGTAGCAACTCAAGAGAAAATCAACACATGGAAGAAAGATACTATTAGACATATGAAAAGAGGATAAGGATACAAAGGCATTGATGATGATGGAACGTGAAAAGTAAAGATGATGGAACTGCAAGTTTGTCATATATCCTGTTCCTTAGACACATTAGTACAACTTTGAATAAGTTCATATTGCTTAGATTTGATGAAGATGGCAAAGGAGAACAAAGGTTAATGGAACTTCAAGTTTATTAATTAGCTTATTCCTTAGTATCCTTTTCCTGCAGTCCCATATGCAGGTATTGAATCTTGAGTCCTATAAAACATTTTAGTTCTATTTGAATCTTGTGTTACTTAAGTATATATTTTTTATCGTGTATACACAATAATTGTGCATCTTATGTAAACTAGCCTAGTGAGGCAATTGATAATTTGATGGAGCGTTGTATATATTGAACTTCTAAGGTATTACTGCTTCTGAAACCTGTTGCAACTAGTAGATAAGTGACTTTCATAAACCATTTGTGTATGTTAACTTAATAGCATTCTCTTAAAAAAAAACAAAAAAATAATGTTGCACATTCAAAAACATACTTGGAAGGGGTAAGGAAGGAGGTGCACTCGAGAATGTACAGCTTAGGGAAGCTAAATGGCTTGGGAAGTATGCATCTGCAGGAAGCAGGTTATTATGGAAGGAGGTCTGTATATGTACATTGCCAGAGAATGGGCACATGATTGGTTATGTTCTAACAGAATAATAAGTAGACCCGCACATGCCAATGCAAACCCATGGCAAAAAATTGCCATAATGCAAAACACAATTTACATAACTTACTCTGCTGATGGACTATATGCATATGGAAGCTTAAGCTTTTCCATAGCATAGTAAGTATATCCTCGCATGCCAGCTCAAAACCATGGCAAATAATTGTTACAATGCAATACGGAGTTGAACATAATATCCTCAGTATATACTTAAAATGAACGTGAGCTTTACATAACCGTACCTTCTTAATGAGCAACTTTCATGAAGAGAACACCACATACGATATGATGTTTTAAGATTGAAACTCAATGAAGGTGTCTTGGCAGGTACTGCCTAATCACTGAGTATTCGTTGGAATCGGCATGCATATGTGTATATATAAAAATGTTTATAGACATACAAATATATAGTAATACAATGGCAATATATGGATAATATAATGTGTAAATGACTAGATAGGATACTGTGATAGTGCATAAATGGGGTATAAAGAAGAAGCATAAAACCAAAATTCAAAATACTTACGATAATTTTGTCCCAAATGCGGCATGAAATTCCGAGTGTAGTGAAAAAACAAATCTTTGTTGCCCATAACTTCTCCATGGCTTGCAAGTGGTGGAGGAGAAGCGTGCTCTTGGTTCTGCTTCTGTTTCTGACTTTGATATGGGTGGTTTTGTTGACGCTCTTGCTGTTGGGTACATAAGGCTCACACCATATAAGACACAGATCAAGAATTCAAAGGCATATACTACAATGACACAGAAAGCAATAATATCTGAGGAATATCTATTGAAAAAAGGGAAGCAAAACAACCAACAGTTTCTGAAGCATATGCTCTATACACTTTTTAAGAAGAGACAGAGGAAGCAACAGTGAACCAACAGCGACTGCAACACTCAGAGGTTTAAAAATCGAATAAACAGAATCTATGAATGGACCCTGAGTAGACACAGTGGGATCCATATGAATCTTCTTAAACTCCATCATTTCACAAGTTTATAAGGATATCAAACTACTTTAAAAAAACACAAAGGGTCTCCCCATAGCCAACACTACTACTTCCACCATGCATCGATGCGTTGAAAGGAGATCAGCAATTCATTTAAAAATGCTCGAAACAGGCACCCTCAAACCGAAAGCCCACATCAAAACTTCTCGATACATATTCACAGCAAATACAAGTTTCCCAAACTAGGCCTACAATGATTCTCAGAACTAGAACTGCAACATTCTGTTAGAGAAACCCAAAAAATCCCAAATGGACATTTTTAATATATAACCCTTAAAAATGTTGTATTAAGCACCTGGATGATGCCGAAACCACCAGATATAATACAACAATCCTGCTCAAAATCCACGTTCCTAAGGAAAACCACATGTACCATCAACGATTCTTCCCAAAAATAGTAAACCCACATTATGGTCCCTAGGTAGACACGTAGTAAGATATGCATTCATTTAATATTCCTCTTCTGCAATTATTTTTATTTTTAATTAATTAGTATAATTATGAAGGCCCAGAGGCAGAGGAGAAAAATTCACACACAGTAAAAATTAAAATATAAAATATAATTTTTCACAACACACAGAGCTGCTGCTCGTAATTTTCTGTTTTAATTTTTCACAACACACAGAGCTGCTGCTCGTAATTTTCTGTTTGCTCACATTCACCTTCTCATTCTGCTTGTTCAAAATAATATTACAATTACAAAATATATGCTGAAGTAAAAAGTCACGTGAAGAATTTTCACGGATGAGAGGAAACGAATACAATTTTTTAAATTCACCTAACTAACTTTTCCCCCGTCAAAATGCATTTAATACAATGTCCTTTCCATAATATTAAAACTTAAATATTAATCCCTTCGTACTCCGAAACTTTCTGGCGGTGGCGGCTTTCTCCATAGTTCCCCGCGGTATCGCGATGGTTAAAATCTTGATTGTGATATTGCGGGCAGCGGTTAGTTGACGGCCGGTTAACTACGGCGGTTAAAAATAAAACAAGCTTTTACTGAGTCTCCCGTGATATCGCGATGAATATTTTATTGATTGCGATATAGCGGGCATTGGCTGGAGGTACAGCAGGCAGTTGATATAAAACAAAAACATTACCGAAGACTCCCGCGGTATCGCGATGGTTAATTTCTTGATTGCGATATAGCGGGCGGCGGTTGGCGGGGACGACAGCAGTTAGGGTTAATATTCCAACACTCCCCCTTAAGCATAACTGCGCTGTCCACCATGCCCAATCTGTTCCTTTGAAAAATAAAATTATCTCTACCCAGCGGCTTTGTAAAAATATCTGCAGTTTGTTCTTCTGATTTGCAAAATTCTAAAAATATATCACCATTGTTAATTAATTCTCTGATGAAATGATATCGGGTATCAATGTGCTTACTTCTCTTATGAAAGACTGGATTCTTCGAAAGAGCTATGGCTAAATTGTTATCACAGTAAATTTTTGTTGCCTCCATTTGTTCATTTTGCAATTCTTTCAAAATTCTTCTCATCCAGACTACTTGACATGCTGCACTTGTGGCTACCACATACTCTGCTTCGGCTGATGAAAGACAAACTATTGGCTGCTTTTTTGAAGACCATGAGACAACTCCAGTCCCAAAATTAAATACATAACCAGACGTGCTTTTTCTGTTATCAATGCTACTAGCACAGTCACTGTCTGTTTATCCTATGAGTTTGAACTCATCTGAACTTGAATATTTGATGCCAAAATTTCTTGTTCCACTTACATACCTTAAAATTCTCTTCCCTGCTTTCCAATGGGTGTCTTTTGGCGTTTCCATAAACCTGGAAATCAAACTTACTCCATACATAATGTCTGGCCTTGTGGCTGTGAGATACATGAGACTTCCAACAAGTTTCTTAAACAAAGTTGGATCAACATTAGACCCTCTATCATCCTTGCTTAGTTTCAGACCTGTCACTGTAGGTGTTGGTGCTGGTTTGCACTTCATCATATTAAACCTCTTCAAAATGTCATTTGCATATTTTGACTGTGAAATAAAAATACCATTTTCATTTTGATTCACCTCAATGCCCAAAAAATACTTCATCAGACCTAAGTCTGTCATTTCAAATTCTTTCTTCATGTCTGCCTTGAACAGATCAATTGACAAATTTCCAGTGAATATTAAATCATCCACATATAAGCATACTATTAGTATTTCACCTTCTTCATTCATTTTTGTATACAGTGTGGGCTCACTGCTACATCTATTAAATCCATTCTGCAAAAGATAACTGTCTATTCTGCTGTACCAAGCTCTTGGGGCTTGCTTCAATCCATACAGTGCCTTTTTCAATTTGTAAACTTTGTCTTCCTGACCCAGAATTTCATACCCAGGTGGCTGATCCACATAAACTTCTTCTTCTAAATAACCATTTAGAAAAGCTGACTTTACATCCATTTGAGATACAGACCACTTATTCTGAGCTGCTAAAGCTAAAATCATCCTTATAGTATCCAATCGTGCTACAGGTGCAAATGTTTCATTGTAATCAATTCCAGGCTGTTGTGAATAGCCCTTTACAACCAATCTTGCTTTAAGTTTCTGAACTTCATCTTTTTCATTCAATTTGGTTTTATAAATTCATTTCACTCCAATTACATCTTTGTCTTTTGGAAGACTGACTAGTTCCCATGTCTGATTCTTTTCAATTGCTTCAATCTCTTCATCCATAGCACTTACCCATTTATCATCTTTGACTGCATCTTCAAAATGAATTGGATCTTCTATTTGAGAATAAAATGCACAAAGAGAAATCTGATCTGAATTATTCTCACCTTCATTTTTCTCATATATATCTCTTATGCTTCTGATTTTCTGTCTTCTCAGACTTGCCAATGTAGGATTTGACATATCACTTGAACTTGTGGAATGTGGACCGATGGTCCTGCTGTAGATGGTGTTTGTTGTCCTCTTGTTGGACTGCTTCCTTGAATGATTGAGGCTGTTCTTATAGTCGATGCTGGTGTCACTTGTGGACTACTTTGCTGAGCTTGAATGGGAGTGGGAGGAGTCACAATAGTTGGAATATTTGTTGATGCTGGAACTTCATTCTCCTCTTGAGGTATACTAGCTGAAATATTGACTGTCTTCTCTATACTTCCATCCCATGCTTCATCTTCTACAAATTGTACATCTCTGCTGATTATAACTTTCTTTGTTGTTGGATTATAGAGCTTATAAGCTTTGGATTCTTCACTGTATCCAACAAATATACATTTTTCTCCTTTGTTATCTAGCTTCCTTCTCAATTCATCAGGCACATGTGCATATGCTACACATCCAAATACTCTCATGTGAGTAACACTATGTTTTCTTCTTGTCCATGCTTCTTCAGGTACCATATTCATGACACTTTTTGTTGGACACCTATTCATTATATAGGCTGCACAAGAAATTGCTTCTGCCCAATATTCATTTGACAAATGTTTGGCTTTCAACATGCTTCTAGCCATTTCCATGATTGTTCTGTTTTTCCTTTCAGCTACTCCATTTTGTTGAGGTGTATATCTAGTTGTGAATTGCTTGTGAATTCCATGATCTTTGCAAAAATTAAAAAACTCTCTTGAAATATATTCACCACCTCTATCTGTTCTCAACACTTTAATATAATAACCACTCTGTTTTTCAACCAAATTCTTGAACTGACAAAATAGATCAAACACTTCATTTTTCTGCTTTAGAAAATAGACCCATGTTTTTCTTGAATAATCATCAATGAATGTCAGAAAATAAAAACTACCACCTATTGAAGGTGTTTGCATAGGTCCACACAAATCTGAATGTATAATTTCCAAAGGGGCTTTTGCTCTAGTTGACTTTCCTGCTGGAAATGATTCTCTATGTTGTTTTCCTAAAATGCACCCTTCACATACCCTTTCTGGTTTTTCTATTAAAGGTAGTCCCTTGACCATACCTTTCCTATGAAGTAAATTTAAACCTCCAAAGTTGAGATGACCAAATCTCAGGTGCCATAACCAGTTTTCATCTTTTATCTCAGCTTGAAAGATTATCTACACTACTGCTGTAGTTTCTTCTCTACCCACTTGTGAATTCATTAAGTGCTGTGCTTGAGCATAATTTATATTCAAATCTGGCGTTATCTTTAAGGGAAACATTCTGTTGTTTGTCATTCTGACTTTTGCAATAAGCTGGTTGCTTGGGTATTTGTCTAAAATTGTGCATAGACCATTCTTGAAGGTTACTCTATACCCTTTTTGAACCAGTTGCCCTACACTCATTAAGTTATGTTTCAGACCAGGCACAAAATACACATCTGAAATATACTTTTTCTCCCCCTGTTTAGTTAGAATATTGACATCTCTTTTCCTTTGACTGACACTTTGTTGTCATTACCCAATGTAACATCAGACTTTACATTCTCATTTAAACTTGAAAACATTTCTAGATTCCCTGTCATATGATTGCTACAGCCTGAATCTAAAAACCATACATCTTTTTCATTTGCTTGAGCAACATTACAAGCTAAAAACATTGTTCTCTTATCTGAATCCTGATTTTGACCTTCTCTTGAAAAATTTGCATTTTGTCTATTATTATCATACTGCTTCTTTCTACACTCATTCATATAATGCCCATATTTTTTACAATAGTGACATTGGACTTGAGATTTCTCATACCTTTGATTTTGTGACTGATTCTGTGTTGGGTTTTGGCTTGAGCCTTGATTGCTGCATCTTCCACTTGAGCTTGATAAACTGTATCTTTCACCTCTGTAAGAGTTTCTTCCTCTTCCTCTTGATCTACCTCTGCCTCTTCCTTGACTGACTGAAGCCTGAGTTTTGAAAGCATGCTCTAGTGATGTATCTGCTGACCTTTTCAGCCTTTGTTCATGAGAAATTAGAGATGCATACAGCTCATCAACTGAGAACTGTGAGAGATCCTTTGTCTCCTCTATAGCAACTACAACCGGTAGAAATTTTGTGGGCAAACTCCTTAAAATCTTTTCAACAACTCTGGTATCTTCCAGATTTTCTCCATGAGACCTAATTTGATTAACCACCCCAATGACTTGGGTGTAGAATGAATCTATAGATTCATTGTCCTTCATACATATTGTTTCAAAATCTCTTCTCAACATTTGTAGCTTTGCTGTTTTAACTTTTGCCATACCTTGATAGGTTGTTTGAAGTATGTCCCATGCTTGTTTGGACTTTGTTGCTGCTGAAATCCTTGGAAATATGCTCTCATGTACAGCTTGAAACAGATAAAATAAAGCCTTTGAATCTTTCTTCCTTGTGTCTTTTAATAAGTCTTTCTCTGCTTGTGTTAAAGCATTGTATGCTACTACATCTGCTGGCTCTGCAAATCCATTCTCTATTAAATCCCATATATCCTGTGAGCTAAATAGTGCTTTCATGGTAATTGACCAGTACTCATAATTCTTCCCATTAAACTGTGGATTTTGTGGGTTTGTCAAGCTTGTGCTTGCTGCCATTTTTGAAATTTACCCAGATAATCTGCTTTGATCAAATTGACTCTAATAATCAAACTTGCTATGATACTCGAACTTGCTCTGATACTCGAACTTGCTCTGATACCACGTGAAGGCCCAGAGGTAGAGGAGAAAAATTCACACACAGTAAAAATTAAAATATAAAATATAATTTTTCACAACACATAGAGCTGCTGCTCGTAATTTTCTGTTTTAATTTTTCACAACACACAGAGGTGCTGCTCGTAATTTTCTGTTTGCTCACATTCACCTTCTCATTCTGCTTGTTCAAAATAATATTACAATTACAAAATATATGCTGAAGTAAAAAGTCACGTGAAGAATTTTCACGGATGAGAGGAAACGAATACAATTTTTTAAATTCACCTAACTAACTTTTCCCCCGTCAAAATGCATTTAATACAATGTCCTTTCCATAATATTAAAACTTAAATATTAATCCCTTCTACTCCGAAACTTTCTGGCGGTGGCGGCTTTCTCCATAGTTCCCCGCGGTATCGCGATGGTTAAAATCTTGATTGCGATATTGCGGGCAGCGGTTAGTTGATGGCCCGGTTAACTGCGGCGGTTAAAAATAAAAAAATCTTTTACTGAGTCTCCCGTGATATCGCGATGACGCGATGGTTAATTTCTTGATTGCGATATAGCGGGCGGCGGTTGGCGGGGACGACAACAGTTAGGGTTAATATTCCAACAAATTAGAGGTTAAATTTTATAGTTTATATAATTGTATTTATGTAATTTTATTCAATATGAATTAATTTATTTAAAAGTTTATTTATTTTATTTTACTATATTGAAATATGTTTTAGAAGATATTATTTTTCATATATATTATTTAAAATAAAATTAACATAAATATGGTGTGAGCCTTATGTACCTGTTTTCAAGTATGTCTTAAAATATTACCTCCAACATGTCTCTACTGTCCCCTCCTCGTCCTGCACACTCCTAAGTTCTAGGTTAGCAACAGCAAGAGGGTCAGCAAAACCACCCACATCAAATTCAGAAAGAGAAGCAGAACCAAGAGCATACTTATCCTCCACCACTTGCAATCCATTCAGAAGTTGTGGGCAACAAAGATTTGTTTTTCACTACACTCAGAGAATTTCATGCCGCATTCGGGACCAAATTATCGTAAGTATTTTGAATTTTGGTTTAATTTTTTTTCTATATATCCCATTTATGCACTATCACAGTATCCTCTCTGATCATTTACACGTTATATTATCCATATATTGCCTCTGTATTACTATATATTTGTATGTCTATAAACATTTGAATATATGCAGATATGTATAATAAATGAGAAAGAGAAGCAGAACCAAGAGCAGCAGCAGCAGTTGCGGAAGATCAAGGAACAGCAGCATAATCGTCAGGAACATCAGCAGCAAAAGCAGCAAGACTGTCCATACCAAAAGCAGCAGCAACACCTGAGAACACAATCAACAAAAGAAAAATACACATGAATATAAGCAAGAACAGCCAAACTCGTATCAATATCAACACGAGCAACATAACTTGCAGAAACAAAAGAAAGAGGAGCCGCAGGCAAACCTGAACCATGCTCAGCCAAAGCAAGAACAAAGTTCATAAAGTGATAAGCAAGGGGAACGGCAACACCCCCACACCAAGATCAGCATAACATTTTTTATTTATAATCTAAAAAATACTTAGGCAATAAGGACCGATTTTGTCAAATTGAACATAACATTTTTGTTTTACAATTTTATTGGTCTTTTTTGGAGTGATTTATCTGCCACTTCTTAATTAATGTTTGATATTTGAAAATGCAATTATTATGAGAAAGTTAAAGTTTTGAAGTTATTTTAAAAAAAAATTTAAACACAGTTACAAATAGTGATTTAAAAAACTTTATTGAGACTAAAACATGACTTTAAAGTGTTGATGAAGTTGAAAGTAAAATGTATTAAATTTATCAAATTTAAATATATTCAATTTATTTTCTCAAAATTTCAATTATTATATGGTAACAAACCAATCAAACTTATTACTCTAAACTATTTATTAGGTTTCAATTCTATTATTACAACTTAGGTGACGTTCATTTATTTTTTGTTACAATAGATTTAATATTAACTTAGGTGAATACTTATTGTCAAAGTATATTATGTGATGATATATTACTAGAATAATATCTTTGAACAAAAAAGAACTGACTTACAAGAATCTCCTACCATCTACATATATTTTACAACTATGAATATTTGAAGGATTTTTTAAGCTAAAATAAAAAAAATACTTTTAAATTTTCCATTATGAATTTAATAAGCTATTCCAATTTATAGTATAGTTTTAATGACAAAAAATCTCAAAAGAATCTCCTACCTACCATGCATATATTTTACAACTATGTATATTTGAAAGATTTTTTTGATCTCAAATAAAAGAACTTTTCTATTTTCCATTATGAATTTAATAAGCTATTCCAATTTATAATACAATGGTAATGACAAAAAATATCAAAAGGATCTCATTCCGTAGAATAGGGTTATGGGTATTTGAAAGATTTTTCTGAGCTAAAATTAAAGAGTAATTTTATATTTTTCATTGAGTTTAGTAAGCTATTCTAATTTATAGTACAATCGTAATGGCATAAAATCTCCACAAGGATTTCATTTTGTAGAATAGTGTACAAGGATTTCATTCTATAGAATAGGGTAGAATCAAGGGAAAAGACATGAATCAATAATATAAACCATCAAATACATAAAAATCAAACCCAAGGACCCTAATCCAATAATGAAGCACAAATGAACATAGAAATATAAAATGATAAAACAATATTATCAACAATCCCTATGTCATGAAGGGAAAATGCATGAATCAATAGTATCAACCATCAAATACATAAAACTCAAACCCTAGGACCCTAATCCAACAATGAAGCACAAATGAACATAGAAAGATAAAATGATAAAACAATATTACCAACAATCCCTAGCCATGATTGAATCACGTTCATTGCTCTTCTCCATTTTGCATAATATCAAAGATAGTAGTTGTGGTTGTCTCTACCTAGCTATGGTTGAAATGAAAGTGATAGGTCTCTTTTATAGAAAAATAAATTTGAATGAAGGGTCAAGATCAAATGATGAAGATTAATAGATGAGATTGCTTGAGAAGCAATGAAATAGGGTTAGGGAAAAAATAGGGTTTAGTTAAAGTGGAGATGTGAAGGGATAAGAATGGCATAGATAAAAGGTTGAAACAAGTTGCATGAGTAAATTAAATAATTATAAAATTATTTAGAAGGGAAAGTGAATAATTAAATAATTAAAACAATTATTTAATTATAGAAGAAAAAGATGACCTATAATTAAAATAAAAATTAAATTAAAAGTGAAAGAAAAGGACAAAATATTAATTGATTAAAATGATTATATAATAGAAAGGGAAATGTGGAAAATAATTAAATAAATAGAATTTATTTAATTATGTAAGAAAAAGATAATGAATAATTAAATAATAAATAATTATTATTGGATTATAGTAGAAAATTGAAAATGAATAATTAAATAAATTTTAATTTATTTAAGTAATCAAATGAAGAATAAAAAGAGAAATGAATTCACTAAATAATTAAAATTATTCAATTATTCAGGGGAAGAAGTTGAAAATGTTGCTCGTAGGCCTAGGACATGCCCTAGTACAGGCGGGATATGACAAGAAAATTGGATAGGCATGAATGCAAGGATTGATGAAAAGAAATGTTAGTAGGAGGAAAATGTTAGCATGGAGTTAGAGGATTGAAGAGGGATTGATATTTTTCTTGAGAGATGCTAAGCTTGCATGTTTATCAGCATTGGGTGTTTAAACATGGAAAATGGACAATAAGCACCATGGTATGACATAGAACAAGGTGTGCAATGTTATCCCTTTGTGAAAAAATACACTTAACACATAAGGAATGTCAGAATTCATACTAGGAGAAAAGTTGCCCCAATCTTTTTGTCAAGACATACCACAAACAACAATCAAAGAAAAAGCAAGTCATGAGACATCATCACTTCTCTAACTCTTTCTTGGGACATACTTGAGGTGGCTAGTAACATGACCAAAAGATATATCAAGAAAAATATAAGACAAACTAAAACAACAAAGTCAACAATGATTTATATTTGATTTGCCGGTGATTGTGTGCTGATAGGACTGATAAGATTGATTGGTTAGTTGGTTCATTGTTTGCTTGATTGATTGGTAACACCTAGTTTCAAAAAATGGAGCATGTCATATAAGACATTAAGTATGGTTTCGAACATGCAGCCACCTGTATAAGGAAAATGATAAGGTTGATGAATGATAATATGTAGTTTCAAGAAGGACACATCATGTATAAGACAAACGATAAGGTCAGGTCTAGTTTCAAGAAACGAAGCAAGTCATATAAGACACCAAGTCTAGTTTTGACAATGCCATTACCATTGATTGATTGGTAATTGTTGAATTGATGTTTGACTAATTAGGAAATTGACCTATTTGGTTTGAAGGTGAGTTGGATAGTTTGTCTAATTGGTCCATGATTTTTTTGAGATTGAGATGATTGTTTGTTCTTGATCAAGGTGTCTGATTGATTATGTTATGGATAGTGATTGACTTAACAAACCCTAAAGGAATAACCTAGTGCCTTGGGGGCTCGTTAGTGATGGCCTTGCCTACATCACATGCAAAGAGACGTCATAGTTTAACCTTGACTTGATCGAAAGATACTTTATTATGAATGACAATTGAATTTATTCGACAAACCCTAAGGACTAACCTAGTGCCTTGGGGGCTCACCGATGATGGCCTTGCCTACATAAAGTCATAGAGGCAACATAGTTTGACTGCCTTTGACTTGACATGACTTGACACTATTTTTGGGATTTTGAAGGTTATTTGGATGCTTTTGTAGTTTTGAGAATATTTCAATTTTTTTGCATTTTGAGGATATTTCAAAAAAAAAATTGATATGTTTTGATTTTTTTGGATTTTTGAAGTTTTCTAATTTTTTTTGGATTTTTGAAGTTTTCTATTTTTTGGATTTTTGAAGTTTTTTGATTTTTTTGGATTTGACATAGTGATCTCCAATACCAAATCTAGGATCCATTGAAGACATGAGTTAAGTACTTGACCCGAGTCAGGTATAAGACCAACTTAATAGGGATAGAATCAAATAAGCCTTAGCGTGGATGGGTATGGAAGGAAAAATATGTTACATTAGTGAAAAGTCATTTTAGCTTTATTTTTGTATCCAAAAACATTGAAAATAGCACTCATTCGCCACCTTGGGTAAATAATTCCCTTTGCATATTCTAAACTGCATTTTTTTGGATCAATTTCCCTATTTCCAAGCTTCTATTTGTTGTTGTTTCCTTTCTATTTTAGTTTACAAACTATACTTTTCATACATTTCATTGCATATAGTTTAGACTAGTTCATTTTGTGCATTTCTCAAAATAAAAATTGCATCTAGAACATTTCATTTCACATTGTTACATAGCTTAGAATCTAAAATTTATATCATGGACATGTGCTTTGGAAAATTATGATTTCCCTTGAAAACCTTAGTGGAAATGTCAAGTCGTGCTTTTGGAAATGACCCTAATGACGATGAAATCACTTATGCTCCTTCAACTCCTAATCCATGTAATCCTTGTGATGTTGAAATCATTGGAGAAGATGATGACATCATGAATCAGTTCATCAATGATTTCCTTGACAAACTTGAAGCTAATTCAACCTTCTACCCAACAATGAAACAACCAACATCACCTATAATACCGCCAACAGAAATGTTTGAATACTTACACCTTGAAACTAAGACAAAAGAACCTAATATAGGTGAACCTAGTTCCTTTATACAAGTAAGTACTCAACCATTTTATCTAAACAAGGTGACAAACACTTCCATCAACCTAGAAGAAACATATGGCAAAGGGCTTACAATCTTGAGCAAGCAAAGATGCGATACTACAAGTGAACATGAAATTCATCAACTCTTAGAACAAGTACCAAATGAGGAAACAAAAGGGTTAGGATATCAAGATCCTCATCACAACACAAACATTCATAAATAATACTTAATGCTTACTAAAGATGGTCAGATTGTCCTAGACCCTCCTGCTATGAAGATTATCCTTCCTAATGAGAAATTAGAATCTCCTAGTGACAATAACAAAGATGGTAGGATCACCATAGATCCTCCTCCTCAACATTCAACTGGAGAAATTGGTGAATCAAGAAAACAAAAAATACCTTACAAGTTACAAAAGATACAACCCCCTCGTCTGCCACCTGAAAGCAAAAAAAATTTACTGAACTGTATGTTTTTGGAATAGGAGGCTTTCTTACACTTCCAGGGTTTTGTACCTAAAAGGAGAGAGGTATCCCAAAAATATTTATGGATCACTCAAGAATAATGTAAATATGATTGAAATATTTCTAAATAGAATGTCCTAGATGCAAAGAATTGATAAAAGAGAAGGATTATTGATGTTAAACTAAGAAGATGCACTTTGTTTGAAAACACATTATGATATGCAAAATGAACTAAAAATGTAAGCAAACTGTAACAAAAATTAATGAGACTGAAGAGGTGCATCTGGGAACTAGAAAGTGATAGAGAGGGGCTTTGGAATCCTACATAATTCATTGTTGAAGCCAACTGTGACACTTATGCCAAGTTGTGCTACTTAGTCTGATTTCGAGGAAATTCTATCAAAATAGGTTTCAGGCAAAAGGGTACTTAGAACTGCAGAAACTACTTTTCAGCCTTAGATGTGGGACTAATTTTTCCATTGATGGTGACTTATTCCACCTCAATATTTTGGGGAATTCAAAAATGCAATCTGTAGATCTCGATCTGCACTTCAGCTCTTGACAGGTTTCTAGATTTGAATCTATAGAATCTAACCTGTAGGTGTTCTCCAAGCTTCTTTTAGGGTTTTGTTGACTTTGAATGAATTTGATGAATTTTTGACAACTTTTCCAACCTTTCTCTTTGAAAAATCTACACACAAGACTTGCAAACCACATGCAAAGAGGGGAAAAAGTGTTAAGGGTTAGTGAATAGGGGTTTGCCTTGGTCAAACCGCAGTTTGGTAATTAAACCCTTGAAAATGAAATGAAATAATATAAAAAGAGATTTATGAATGAACAAAATGCAATGCTACAACTTACCAAACCCTTGAAGTAGAAATATGAAGATATGCAAGTTGAAGCTCCAATATATGTATGTGTGAGAATGCTTGGAATGCTTGAATGCTTGATAATTGCTTAAATGATTAGGAAAATTGAGGAGATATTAAAGAGATGATAAAGATGAAAAATATGAGAGGAAAACCCTATATTTATACATGATTATACAAAATTCCCCAAAAATACCTCATCACAGGCCCAACATAAGTCTTAAAAAACAATATCTTGTCAAAATTTTCAAATATTTTTTATTTTTGAGCCAAGTGGGACTAAGTCACCCCAAGTGGTGACTTCGTCTCACTAGGGAAATTTAATTGTGTGTCAGGAATTCAAGTGTATTAAATGATGTTTAATGGGATTATTCTCAAAAATAGACTTAACTAGGGCATGTAAGTGTATAAAGGGGTCATTTAAGCATAAGAAAGGGTTAAATTATTGATCAGAAGCCTAGAAAAGTGTGAAATTTTGTTACAAAACTTTGCAATAAGGCTTGGTAAGTGATAAAAAGAGTTTATTTTAGTGAATTATATTAAAAATATCCTAGAAAAGTGTGAAAGTGGGTTACAACACTTCACAAAACTCTTACAATGCATCATAAAGTTCCTATTGATTCACAAGGGTCGGAGACCTAATGTGAAGGTGTTGACCACATTATAATATTAAATCTAGGAGAAACTAGGGTAACATCCATAAGAAAGGCCCAAATGATTATGAAAATGTCAAAAGATGCATTTTTTCTACATTACATTTATCCCCCACTTTATGAGAGGAATAATTTGCTTCAAACTCTCACTAAAGTAGCCAAAAATGCACATAAAAAGGGATCCAAATGCACTTATCCTGGGAAGATGAGACAACAACAATCAAGAGGGGTGATCAAGCTCCCAGGGTCAAGATTACAATGGTAAACCAAACATTAGCACAAAGGAACACACATAAAAATGATGTAAAAGAATGAAAAAGGAGAGAAAGGAGAATAGGAAAGAGAATTAGATCGAGCTTCAATCATTTTTCCATCCCGTTATGGATCAAATCTAGGCTATTTTTCCAAAAAAAATCATATACTTACTCTAAGGCGACATAACTCATGGCTTTCCACCGAGTGAGAAGGCCTAAAAGGTGAGAAACATACACTCATGGCTAGTATGCACTCTCACACACAAAGGTGGCTATGGGGAAATTCATGCCTCAGAATGTGCTTTTTGCTCAACCATACCAAAGTTATATCTCTTGATAACTTTAATAAGGCACCACAAAATAAAATGAAATTTTGAGCTTCACAAGACAAGCAAAACTTTGTATGCTTGGAGCTCATGAACAAACGCGATGGCACCATAGGCATGCAAGCTCTGTTAGGAAAGGTGGCCATATAAAAATATGCAACATGCAACATGAAAATAATGTTCAAAGGAGTCTTGCTTAGTTCATGTGAAGTATTTAACTTAGGGAACATTGTTCCTAATGTCTCCAAGAGAGGACTGATCAAAGGATAGAAACTTCACAAGTTAGGGGATGTAGTGCATTGCATCAAGCCACTAAGAGGAATGTAATATGTTAAGATAGATCATGCTCATGAAGTATATCACACCCAATGTCATCCACAAAGTGACAAACACATCGTATGAAGTAATAATGCTACACTAAGAACCAAGAAAAGGAAAAAAATACAAAATGAATATGCCAATTTATGCTCCCACTTTAAAGGAATTGCTACACATTGTACTGTGAGAAATTACTTTAAAGTATCAAGAAAGAAAGACATGAGATCCAACTTGGAAATCCCTTATGCCAAGTTATATGTTTTCGAGTAAGGCTGCATCATGTGAAGAAAAAGAAAAGAAAGGGGTTGCCCCCAAAATGAAAACGCCAAACACATAAGGGATCTATGGATTTGGGGTCAGTATGTTCTTTGTTGTAATGTTTCTAGAGAGCTTGGAACTGTCCTCATTCCACAAATCCAAAGAACTAGAAGAATGACACAAAGAGAGTGAAATCAAAGAAAAAGAAAGAACCTTTTGAGTCAACATGGAAGAAACATAGGGTGTCTTGATACTTTGCATCTTCCCTAAAAGGAAAACACAATCCAAATGAAAAAGAAAAGGAAAAAGAAAGACGTAAATATTTTTGGTCAGCATGAAGGAGACATGAATGTCTCAATGCCTTGTGTTATCCCCAAAAGGAAAACATGAGAAAAAGACAAAAGAAAAAGGAAAAGAAAAAGAAAAATCCTCGTGGGTCAACATGAAAGAGACATGAATGTAACAATGCCTTGCATCATCCCCAAAAAGGAAAACACAAGAAAAATACAAAAGAAAAAGGAAAAGAGAAATAAAAGAATTTTGGGTCAACATGAAAGAGATATGAATGTCTGAATGCCTTGCATCATCCCCAAAAGGAAAACAAAAGAAGAGAAAAAGGAGAAAGTGATGTAAAACAAAGAGAGGAATGCTAAAAAGAGAGAGAACATCAAGCATAACAACATGGGGGATCACATTACACACATTCAAACACACAAAAGAAAGAGAAAATGAAAATTCAAAAGACTAGTAAGGAAAATGCGAGTCAGCCGTCAAGCAAATCATCTGCCTCCCAATCTTAGTTGGTATAAGCGGAAGGTGAATAATGTATCTAACAGACAATGACAAATGCATTACTAGGACAAGGCTAGCAATGAATTGCTCCCACTAGGTGCAAGGAAAGAATGAGCCGAGGTAAGTGAGGGGAAAGGTCATGTAGTAGTGAGAATGGAATGTTCTACAACTATGACATGACAAGGAGTTGGAGACTGTTTTATGGAATTATTGGATAGCAATTATCACCATTGAAGTGATACTTGCTCAATATTTCTTTCAATTGATGATACTCATCACTTCTATGTCCAACAACGCGATGATATGCGCAATGTGGAACATTGGCATCTTTAGGATATATCACCAACCTATTCATAGGTGGTAATAATATGAGTTCTTTATTTAAAAGTATTTGAGATTTCCTTTCACATTTAGGTGGTGGATGGAGAGGAAACTTGAGATTTTGTAACTTGTAATGCCTCTTTTGTTTTCTAGATTCACTCTTTTCTTGAATGGAAGGAGGAGGACCCAAAGTGATTCTTGCATCCTTGTCATTGTTATCAATCAAGGGGTGCTCTCGAGGAAGGACATTTAGATCGTGAGGGGAATCAAAGATCACTGTGCCATCATCACGAAGCCACACATATTCTCTAGGAGGCTTGTTGTTATGATAGGGATCTTGATAACCTAATCTCATTGTATTTTCATCATTTTGTTTTTGTTCTTTTGATGAATGGCATGTTCAATGGCTGTGTCACATCCTTGTTTGCTCAAAATGGTAAAACTTTTTCCATAGGTTTCTTCAAGATTGATTGGAGTATTAGTGACTTTGTTATCATAAAATGGTTGAGTCAATGTTTTTTTAGAAGAACTAGGTTCAACATGTGTAGGGAACTTAGGTTCTTCGTTTGTTTCAGGATGTAAGTAACTAAACATATCAAGAAGTGGTACTCTAGGAAGGTCTTATTGTTTCATGGATGGATAAAAGGATGCATTATCTTCAAGGTTATCAAGATAGTCAATTAGGAACTTATTCATGATATCATCATCTTCTCCAATTATGTCATCTTCATGAGGAGGATATGCATGAGGAAGTTCAATGTCATTAGGACCAGTTTCAAAGGCATAGTTTGATATGTCAAGTAAGGATTTTAATGACATCCAAAGCTTATTAAAACACATATCCATGATGAAAGAAAACTTAAGGGAAAGAAATTGAATGAAACAAAAAATCTAAGAATAGTAACAAAGGTGTAA
>VDFB02267589.1:0-44951 GCA_007258455.2 Sequoia sempervirens | reverse complement strand
TATTATTTAAAATAAAATTAACATAAATATGGTGTGAGCCTTATGTACCTGTTTTCAAGTATGTCTTAAAATATTACCTCCAACATGTCTCTACTGTCCCCTCCTCGTCCTGCACACTCCTAAGTTCTAGGTTAGCAACAGCAAGAGGGTCAGCAAAACCACCCACATCAAATTCAGAAAGAGAAGCAGAACCAAGAGCATACTTATCCTCCACCACTTGCAATCCATTCAGAAGTTGTGGGCAACAAAGATTTGTTTTTCACTACACTCAGAGAATTTCATGCCGCATTCGGGACCAAATTATCGTAAGTATTTTGAATTTTGGTTTAATTTTTTTTCTATATATCCCATTTATGCACTATCACAGTATCCTCTCTGATCATTTACACGTTATATTATCCATATATTGCCTCTGTATTACTATATATTTGTATGTCTATAAACATTTGAATATATGCAGATATGTATAATAAATGAGAAAGAGAAGCAGAACCAAGAGCAGCAGCAGCAGTTGCGGAAGATCAAGGAACAGCAGCATAATCGTCAGGAACATCAGCAGCAAAAGCAGCAAGACTGTCCATACCAAAAGCAGCAGCAACACCTGAGAACACAATCAACAAAAGAAAAATACACATGAATATAAGCAAGAACAGCCAAACTCGTATCAATATCAACACGAGCAACATAACTTGCAGAAACAAAAGAAAGAGGAGCCGCAGGCAAACCTGAACCATGCTCAGCCAAAGCAAGAACAAAGTTCATAAAGTGATAAGCAAGGGGAACGGCAACACCCCCACACCAAGATCAGCATAACATTTTTTATTTATAATCTAAAAAATACTTAGGCAATAAGGACCGATTTTGTCAAATTGAACATAACATTTTTGTTTTACAATTTTATTGGTCTTTTTTGGAGTGATTTATCTGCCACTTCTTAATTAATGTTTGATATTTGAAAATGCAATTATTATGAGAAAGTTAAAGTTTTGAAGTTATTTTAAAAAAAAATTTAAACACAGTTACAAATAGTGATTTAAAAAACTTTATTGAGACTAAAACATGACTTTAAAGTGTTGATGAAGTTGAAAGTAAAATGTATTAAATTTATCAAATTTAAATATATTCAATTTATTTTCTCAAAATTTCAATTATTATATGGTAACAAACCAATCAAACTTATTACTCTAAACTATTTATTAGGTTTCAATTCTATTATTACAACTTAGGTGACGTTCATTTATTTTTTGTTACAATAGATTTAATATTAACTTAGGTGAATACTTATTGTCAAAGTATATTATGTGATGATATATTACTAGAATAATATCTTTGAACAAAAAAGAACTGACTTACAAGAATCTCCTACCATCTACATATATTTTACAACTATGAATATTTGAAGGATTTTTTAAGCTAAAATAAAAAAAATACTTTTAAATTTTCCATTATGAATTTAATAAGCTATTCCAATTTATAGTATAGTTTTAATGACAAAAAATCTCAAAAGAATCTCCTACCTACCATGCATATATTTTACAACTATGTATATTTGAAAGATTTTTTTGATCTCAAATAAAAGAACTTTTCTATTTTCCATTATGAATTTAATAAGCTATTCCAATTTATAATACAATGGTAATGACAAAAAATATCAAAAGGATCTCATTCCGTAGAATAGGGTTATGGGTATTTGAAAGATTTTTCTGAGCTAAAATTAAAGAGTAATTTTATATTTTTCATTGAGTTTAGTAAGCTATTCTAATTTATAGTACAATCGTAATGGCATAAAATCTCCACAAGGATTTCATTTTGTAGAATAGTGTACAAGGATTTCATTCTATAGAATAGGGTAGAATCAAGGGAAAAGACATGAATCAATAATATAAACCATCAAATACATAAAAATCAAACCCAAGGACCCTAATCCAATAATGAAGCACAAATGAACATAGAAATATAAAATGATAAAACAATATTATCAACAATCCCTATGTCATGAAGGGAAAATGCATGAATCAATAGTATCAACCATCAAATACATAAAACTCAAACCCTAGGACCCTAATCCAACAATGAAGCACAAATGAACATAGAAAGATAAAATGATAAAACAATATTACCAACAATCCCTAGCCATGATTGAATCACGTTCATTGCTCTTCTCCATTTTGCATAATATCAAAGATAGTAGTTGTGGTTGTCTCTACCTAGCTATGGTTGAAATGAAAGTGATAGGTCTCTTTTATAGAAAAATAAATTTGAATGAAGGGTCAAGATCAAATGATGAAGATTAATAGATGAGATTGCTTGAGAAGCAATGAAATAGGGTTAGGGAAAAAATAGGGTTTAGTTAAAGTGGAGATGTGAAGGGATAAGAATGGCATAGATAAAAGGTTGAAACAAGTTGCATGAGTAAATTAAATAATTATAAAATTATTTAGAAGGGAAAGTGAATAATTAAATAATTAAAACAATTATTTAATTATAGAAGAAAAAGATGACCTATAATTAAAATAAAAATTAAATTAAAAGTGAAAGAAAAGGACAAAATATTAATTGATTAAAATGATTATATAATAGAAAGGGAAATGTGGAAAATAATTAAATAAATAGAATTTATTTAATTATGTAAGAAAAAGATAATGAATAATTAAATAATAAATAATTATTATTGGATTATAGTAGAAAATTGAAAATGAATAATTAAATAAATTTTAATTTATTTAAGTAATCAAATGAAGAATAAAAAGAGAAATGAATTCACTAAATAATTAAAATTATTCAATTATTCAGGGGAAGAAGTTGAAAATGTTGCTCGTAGGCCTAGGACATGCCCTAGTACAGGCGGGATATGACAAGAAAATTGGATAGGCATGAATGCAAGGATTGATGAAAAGAAATGTTAGTAGGAGGAAAATGTTAGCATGGAGTTAGAGGATTGAAGAGGGATTGATATTTTTCTTGAGAGATGCTAAGCTTGCATGTTTATCAGCATTGGGTGTTTAAACATGGAAAATGGACAATAAGCACCATGGTATGACATAGAACAAGGTGTGCAATGTTATCCCTTTGTGAAAAAATACACTTAACACATAAGGAATGTCAGAATTCATACTAGGAGAAAAGTTGCCCCAATCTTTTTGTCAAGACATACCACAAACAACAATCAAAGAAAAAGCAAGTCATGAGACATCATCACTTCTCTAACTCTTTCTTGGGACATACTTGAGGTGGCTAGTAACATGACCAAAAGATATATCAAGAAAAATATAAGACAAACTAAAACAACAAAGTCAACAATGATTTATATTTGATTTGCCGGTGATTGTGTGCTGATAGGACTGATAAGATTGATTGGTTAGTTGGTTCATTGTTTGCTTGATTGATTGGTAACACCTAGTTTCAAAAAATGGAGCATGTCATATAAGACATTAAGTATGGTTTCGAACATGCAGCCACCTGTATAAGGAAAATGATAAGGTTGATGAATGATAATATGTAGTTTCAAGAAGGACACATCATGTATAAGACAAACGATAAGGTCAGGTCTAGTTTCAAGAAACGAAGCAAGTCATATAAGACACCAAGTCTAGTTTTGACAATGCCATTACCATTGATTGATTGGTAATTGTTGAATTGATGTTTGACTAATTAGGAAATTGACCTATTTGGTTTGAAGGTGAGTTGGATAGTTTGTCTAATTGGTCCATGATTTTTTTGAGATTGAGATGATTGTTTGTTCTTGATCAAGGTGTCTGATTGATTATGTTATGGATAGTGATTGACTTAACAAACCCTAAAGGAATAACCTAGTGCCTTGGGGGCTCGTTAGTGATGGCCTTGCCTACATCACATGCAAAGAGACGTCATAGTTTAACCTTGACTTGATCGAAAGATACTTTATTATGAATGACAATTGAATTTATTCGACAAACCCTAAGGACTAACCTAGTGCCTTGGGGGCTCACCGATGATGGCCTTGCCTACATAAAGTCATAGAGGCAACATAGTTTGACTGCCTTTGACTTGACATGACTTGACACTATTTTTGGGATTTTGAAGGTTATTTGGATGCTTTTGTAGTTTTGAGAATATTTCAATTTTTTTGCATTTTGAGGATATTTCAAAAAAAAAATTGATATGTTTTGATTTTTTTGGATTTTTGAAGTTTTCTAATTTTTTTTGGATTTTTGAAGTTTTCTATTTTTTGGATTTTTGAAGTTTTTTGATTTTTTTGGATTTGACATAGTGATCTCCAATACCAAATCTAGGATCCATTGAAGACATGAGTTAAGTACTTGACCCGAGTCAGGTATAAGACCAACTTAATAGGGATAGAATCAAATAAGCCTTAGCGTGGATGGGTATGGAAGGAAAAATATGTTACATTAGTGAAAAGTCATTTTAGCTTTATTTTTGTATCCAAAAACATTGAAAATAGCACTCATTCGCCACCTTGGGTAAATAATTCCCTTTGCATATTCTAAACTGCATTTTTTTGGATCAATTTCCCTATTTCCAAGCTTCTATTTGTTGTTGTTTCCTTTCTATTTTAGTTTACAAACTATACTTTTCATACATTTCATTGCATATAGTTTAGACTAGTTCATTTTGTGCATTTCTCAAAATAAAAATTGCATCTAGAACATTTCATTTCACATTGTTACATAGCTTAGAATCTAAAATTTATATCATGGACATGTGCTTTGGAAAATTATGATTTCCCTTGAAAACCTTAGTGGAAATGTCAAGTCGTGCTTTTGGAAATGACCCTAATGACGATGAAATCACTTATGCTCCTTCAACTCCTAATCCATGTAATCCTTGTGATGTTGAAATCATTGGAGAAGATGATGACATCATGAATCAGTTCATCAATGATTTCCTTGACAAACTTGAAGCTAATTCAACCTTCTACCCAACAATGAAACAACCAACATCACCTATAATACCGCCAACAGAAATGTTTGAATACTTACACCTTGAAACTAAGACAAAAGAACCTAATATAGGTGAACCTAGTTCCTTTATACAAGTAAGTACTCAACCATTTTATCTAAACAAGGTGACAAACACTTCCATCAACCTAGAAGAAACATATGGCAAAGGGCTTACAATCTTGAGCAAGCAAAGATGCGATACTACAAGTGAACATGAAATTCATCAACTCTTAGAACAAGTACCAAATGAGGAAACAAAAGGGTTAGGATATCAAGATCCTCATCACAACACAAACATTCATAAATAATACTTAATGCTTACTAAAGATGGTCAGATTGTCCTAGACCCTCCTGCTATGAAGATTATCCTTCCTAATGAGAAATTAGAATCTCCTAGTGACAATAACAAAGATGGTAGGATCACCATAGATCCTCCTCCTCAACATTCAACTGGAGAAATTGGTGAATCAAGAAAACAAAAAATACCTTACAAGTTACAAAAGATACAACCCCCTCGTCTGCCACCTGAAAGCAAAAAAAATTTACTGAACTGTATGTTTTTGGAATAGGAGGCTTTCTTACACTTCCAGGGTTTTGTACCTAAAAGGAGAGAGGTATCCCAAAAATATTTATGGATCACTCAAGAATAATGTAAATATGATTGAAATATTTCTAAATAGAATGTCCTAGATGCAAAGAATTGATAAAAGAGAAGGATTATTGATGTTAAACTAAGAAGATGCACTTTGTTTGAAAACACATTATGATATGCAAAATGAACTAAAAATGTAAGCAAACTGTAACAAAAATTAATGAGACTGAAGAGGTGCATCTGGGAACTAGAAAGTGATAGAGAGGGGCTTTGGAATCCTACATAATTCATTGTTGAAGCCAACTGTGACACTTATGCCAAGTTGTGCTACTTAGTCTGATTTCGAGGAAATTCTATCAAAATAGGTTTCAGGCAAAAGGGTACTTAGAACTGCAGAAACTACTTTTCAGCCTTAGATGTGGGACTAATTTTTCCATTGATGGTGACTTATTCCACCTCAATATTTTGGGGAATTCAAAAATGCAATCTGTAGATCTCGATCTGCACTTCAGCTCTTGACAGGTTTCTAGATTTGAATCTATAGAATCTAACCTGTAGGTGTTCTCCAAGCTTCTTTTAGGGTTTTGTTGACTTTGAATGAATTTGATGAATTTTTGACAACTTTTCCAACCTTTCTCTTTGAAAAATCTACACACAAGACTTGCAAACCACATGCAAAGAGGGGAAAAAGTGTTAAGGGTTAGTGAATAGGGGTTTGCCTTGGTCAAACCGCAGTTTGGTAATTAAACCCTTGAAAATGAAATGAAATAATATAAAAAGAGATTTATGAATGAACAAAATGCAATGCTACAACTTACCAAACCCTTGAAGTAGAAATATGAAGATATGCAAGTTGAAGCTCCAATATATGTATGTGTGAGAATGCTTGGAATGCTTGAATGCTTGATAATTGCTTAAATGATTAGGAAAATTGAGGAGATATTAAAGAGATGATAAAGATGAAAAATATGAGAGGAAAACCCTATATTTATACATGATTATACAAAATTCCCCAAAAATACCTCATCACAGGCCCAACATAAGTCTTAAAAAACAATATCTTGTCAAAATTTTCAAATATTTTTTATTTTTGAGCCAAGTGGGACTAAGTCACCCCAAGTGGTGACTTCGTCTCACTAGGGAAATTTAATTGTGTGTCAGGAATTCAAGTGTATTAAATGATGTTTAATGGGATTATTCTCAAAAATAGACTTAACTAGGGCATGTAAGTGTATAAAGGGGTCATTTAAGCATAAGAAAGGGTTAAATTATTGATCAGAAGCCTAGAAAAGTGTGAAATTTTGTTACAAAACTTTGCAATAAGGCTTGGTAAGTGATAAAAAGAGTTTATTTTAGTGAATTATATTAAAAATATCCTAGAAAAGTGTGAAAGTGGGTTACAACACTTCACAAAACTCTTACAATGCATCATAAAGTTCCTATTGATTCACAAGGGTCGGAGACCTAATGTGAAGGTGTTGACCACATTATAATATTAAATCTAGGAGAAACTAGGGTAACATCCATAAGAAAGGCCCAAATGATTATGAAAATGTCAAAAGATGCATTTTTTCTACATTACATTTATCCCCCACTTTATGAGAGGAATAATTTGCTTCAAACTCTCACTAAAGTAGCCAAAAATGCACATAAAAAGGGATCCAAATGCACTTATCCTGGGAAGATGAGACAACAACAATCAAGAGGGGTGATCAAGCTCCCAGGGTCAAGATTACAATGGTAAACCAAACATTAGCACAAAGGAACACACATAAAAATGATGTAAAAGAATGAAAAAGGAGAGAAAGGAGAATAGGAAAGAGAATTAGATCGAGCTTCAATCATTTTTCCATCCCGTTATGGATCAAATCTAGGCTATTTTTCCAAAAAAAATCATATACTTACTCTAAGGCGACATAACTCATGGCTTTCCACCGAGTGAGAAGGCCTAAAAGGTGAGAAACATACACTCATGGCTAGTATGCACTCTCACACACAAAGGTGGCTATGGGGAAATTCATGCCTCAGAATGTGCTTTTTGCTCAACCATACCAAAGTTATATCTCTTGATAACTTTAATAAGGCACCACAAAATAAAATGAAATTTTGAGCTTCACAAGACAAGCAAAACTTTGTATGCTTGGAGCTCATGAACAAACGCGATGGCACCATAGGCATGCAAGCTCTGTTAGGAAAGGTGGCCATATAAAAATATGCAACATGCAACATGAAAATAATGTTCAAAGGAGTCTTGCTTAGTTCATGTGAAGTATTTAACTTAGGGAACATTGTTCCTAATGTCTCCAAGAGAGGACTGATCAAAGGATAGAAACTTCACAAGTTAGGGGATGTAGTGCATTGCATCAAGCCACTAAGAGGAATGTAATATGTTAAGATAGATCATGCTCATGAAGTATATCACACCCAATGTCATCCACAAAGTGACAAACACATCGTATGAAGTAATAATGCTACACTAAGAACCAAGAAAAGGAAAAAAATACAAAATGAATATGCCAATTTATGCTCCCACTTTAAAGGAATTGCTACACATTGTACTGTGAGAAATTACTTTAAAGTATCAAGAAAGAAAGACATGAGATCCAACTTGGAAATCCCTTATGCCAAGTTATATGTTTTCGAGTAAGGCTGCATCATGTGAAGAAAAAGAAAAGAAAGGGGTTGCCCCCAAAATGAAAACGCCAAACACATAAGGGATCTATGGATTTGGGGTCAGTATGTTCTTTGTTGTAATGTTTCTAGAGAGCTTGGAACTGTCCTCATTCCACAAATCCAAAGAACTAGAAGAATGACACAAAGAGAGTGAAATCAAAGAAAAAGAAAGAACCTTTTGAGTCAACATGGAAGAAACATAGGGTGTCTTGATACTTTGCATCTTCCCTAAAAGGAAAACACAATCCAAATGAAAAAGAAAAGGAAAAAGAAAGACGTAAATATTTTTGGTCAGCATGAAGGAGACATGAATGTCTCAATGCCTTGTGTTATCCCCAAAAGGAAAACATGAGAAAAAGACAAAAGAAAAAGGAAAAGAAAAAGAAAAATCCTCGTGGGTCAACATGAAAGAGACATGAATGTATCAATGCCTTGCATCATCCCCAAAAGGAAAACACAAGAAAAATACAAAAGAAAAAGGAAAAGAGAAATAAAAGAATTTTGGGTCAACATGAAAGAGATATGAATGTCTGAATGCCTTGCATCATCCCCAAAAGGAAAACAAAAGAAGAGAAAAAGGAGAAAGTGATGTAAAACAAAGAGAGGAATGCTAAAAAGAGAGAGAACATCAAGCATAACAACATGGGGGATCACATTACACACATTCAAACACACAAAAGAAAGAGAAAATGAAAATTCAAAAGACTAGTAAGGAAAATGCGAGTCAGCCGTCAAGCAAATCATCTGCCTCCCAATCTTAGTTGGTATAAGCGGAAGGTGAATAATGTATCTAACAGACAATGACAAATGCATTACTAGGACAAGGCTAGCAATGAATTGCTCCCACTAGGTGCAAGGAAAGAATGAGCCGAGGTAAGTGAGGGGAAAGGTCATGTAGTAGTGAGAATGGAATGTTCTACAACTATGACATGACAAGGAGTTGGAGACTGTTTTATGGAATTATTGGATAGCAATTATCACCATTGAAGTGATACTTGCTCAATATTTCTTTCAATTGATGATACTCATCACTTCTATGTCCAACAACGCGATGATATGCGCAATGTGGAACATTGGCATCTTTAGGATATATCACCAACCTATTCATAGGTGGTAATAATATGAGTTCTTTATTTAAAAGTATTTGAGATTTCCTTTCACATTTAGGTGGTGGATGGAGAGGAAACTTGAGATTTTGTAACTTGTAATGCCTCTTTTGTTTTCTAGATTCACTCTTTTCTTGAATGGAAGGAGGAGGACCCAAAGTGATTCTTGCATCCTTGTCATTGTTATCAATCAAGGGGTGCTCTCGAGGAAGGACATTTAGATCGTGAGGGGAATCAAAGATCACTGTGCCATCATCACGAAGCCACACATATTCTCTAGGAGGCTTGTTGTTATGATAGGGATCTTGATAACCTAATCTCATTGTATTTTCATCATTTTGTTTTTGTTCTTTTGATGAATGGCATGTTCAATGGCTGTGTCACATCCTTGTTTGCTCAAAATGGTAAAACTTTTTCCATAGGTTTCTTCAAGATTGATTGGAGTATTAGTGACTTTGTTATCATAAAATGGTTGAGTCAATGTTTTTTTAGAAGAACTAGGTTCAACATGTGTAGGGAACTTAGGTTCTTCGTTTGTTTCAGGATGTAAGTAACTAAACATATCAAGAAGTGGTACTCTAGGAAGGTCTTATTGTTTCATGGATGGATAAAAGGATGCATTATCTTCAAGGTTATCAAGATAGTCAATTAGGAACTTATTCATGATATCATCATCTTCTCCAATTATGTCATCTTCATGAGGAGGATATGCATGAGGAAGTTCAATGTCATTAGGACCAGTTTCAAAGGCATAGTTTGATATGTCAAGTAAGGATTTTAATGACATCCAAAGCTTATTAAAACACATATCCATGATGAAAGAAAACTTAAGGGAAAGAAATTGAATGAAACAAAAAATCTAAGAATAGTAACAAAGGTGTAATAATAGAAAACATAAATGTAAAGAGTAAACTGGAAATGATAGAAAATGTAGTGTAAAATATGCAACTGGACTAAGTTGCCCAAGGTGGCAAATGAGTCCAGGTAGTAATTTTTTGAAATTTTTTGGAATTTTTGAATTAATTTTATTCTTTTTAGGTTTTCAGATGCAGATAGAATATGGAAATGCAAAATTTTATTGATTTTTGATGAAAAGAAGTGCAAAAATATAAGCTAGATGATCTTTTCACTAATGGAAATTTAGAAACCCTGGGACACAATTTAAACAATGCAAAATGCAATGCATTTCCAATATAATCTATTTCTAAGATGTAAATGCACTTACAATTAAAAATATTATGTTCAAAAGTTAGGTCACCAAAATGAACTGTATGTTTTTGGAATAGGAGGCTCTCTTACACTTCTAGGGTTTTGCACCTAAAAGAAGAGAGGTATCCCAAAAAAGCTTATAGTTCACTCAAGACTAATGAAAATATGATTAAAATATGTCTAAATAGAATTTCATAGCTGTAAAGAACTAATAAAAGAGATGTATTATTAATGCTAAACTAAGAAGACACACTTTGTTTGAAAACACATTATGATATGCCAAATGAACTAAACATGTAAGCAAACAATAACATAAATTACTGAGACTAAAGAGGTGCACCTAGGGATTGGAAAGTGATGGACAAGAGCTTTGGAATCCTACAGAATTCACTGTTGAAGCCAACTGGGACACTTATGCCAAGCTGGGTGACTTAGTCTTGTTTCGAGGAAATTCTACTAGAACAGGTTTCAATGATAAGGGTACCCAGAACTGCAAAAACCACTTTTCAGGCCTAGCAATGGGACTAATTCATCATTGATGGTGACTTATTCCACCTCTAGATTTTAGGGAATTCAAATATGTAATATATAGCTCCAAGTCTACACTTCAGCTATTGATAGGTTTCTAAATCTAAATCTACAGAATCTTACCTATAGGTGTTCTCCAATCTTCTTTTAGGGTTTTGTTTACTTTGAATGACTTTGATGAATTTTTGACAACTTTTCACACCTTTCTCCTAGACAAATCTGCAGACAAGACCTACAAAACACATGAAAAGACGGGAAAAAGTGTTAAGGGTTAGTCAATAGGGGTTTGCTTTGGTCAAACCCTGGTTTGGTAATTAAACCCTTGAAAATGAAATGAAATGAAAAGAGAATAATGAATGAACAACATGCAATTCTACAACTCACCAAATCCTTGAAGTAGAAATTTGAAGATATGCAAGTAGACGCTCCAATGGATGTATGCTTGAAAATGCCTATAATTCTTGAATGCTTGATAATTGCTTGAATGATTAGGAAAATTGAGGAGATATTAAAGAGATGAAAAAGATGAGAGGAAAACCCTATATTTATGCATGATTATACTAAATTTCCTGAACATACCTCATCACAGGGTGACCTCAAGTCTTAGAAAATAATATTCCACCAGAATTTTGAAACATTTTTTATTTTTAAGCCAAGTGGGACTAAGTTGCCCCAAATGGTGACTTGGTCCCACTAGGGAAATTTAAGTAGGTTTCAAGAATTAAAGTGTATTAAATGATGTTTAATGGGATTATTCTCAAAAATACACTTAAGTAGGGCTTGTAAGTGTATGAAGTTTCCATTTAAGCATAAGAAAGGGTTAAATTATTGATGACAAGCCTAGACAAGTGTGAAAGTTTGTTATAACACTTTACAACACTTTAAAATAAGGCTTGGTAAGTGATAAAAAGAGCTTATCTAAGTGAATTATATTAAAAATATCCTAGAAAAGTGTGAAAGTAGGTTACAACACTTCACAACACTTTTACAAGGCATCATAAAGTTCCTATTGATTAACAAGGGTTGAAGACCTAATGTGAATGTGTTGACCACATTACAACATTAAATCTAGGAAAAACTAGGCTAACATCCATAAGAAAGATGCAAGGGTTTATACTATTACCACCGATGAACAAGCTCGTCCTATATCCTAAAGATGCAAAGGTTCCACATTGTAACTATCATAGAATTCTTGGACATAATGTCGATAAATGCCACACATTAAAAAAATCTTGAGTAAATATCACTTTGATGGAAATGAGTTACATCCAGTGAAAGAATAATCTCTCCTTCATTACCTTGTCATGTACTAGTTGTAGAAAATTCTATTCTCACTAATACATGATACCTGACCCATCACTCATCTTGGCTCATTCTTGCCTCGCACTATGTGGGGGAAAGAATTTGATAGGCTTGTCCTAGTAATACACTTGTTGTGATCCCTTTGGCTAGTTTCCCACCTTCCGCATACACAAAACAAGACTGGGAAGCGGATGACCTACTTTAGGTTGGTTTTCATGTGCCTTACTAGTATTTCTTTTCTTTTCTTTTGTGTGATTACATGTGCATAATGTGATCTCCTGTGATGTTTTGTTTGATGTTCTCCTCTCTCTTTGTGACAATTCTCTATTTTTACCTTCATTCTTCTCTATGGCGTATGGATTTTTCACCTTTTCATTTATTTTCATTTTTCTTGTGTTTTTCTTTTGGGGATGATGCAAGGAATTAAGACATTTATGTCTCTTTCATGTTGACCAAAAATATTTTTCATTTTATTTTCCTTTCATTTACATTTTTGTCTTGTGTTTTCCTTTTTGGGATGACATAAGGTGTCAATACACCATATGTCTCATCCATGTTGACCCAAAAGTATTTTTCTTTGTTTTCACTCTCTTTGTTTCATTCTTATAGTTCTATGTGCATTTGGGGAATGATGACAATTCCTGGATCCCTTAAAAATGTTGTCACAAGCACATAATACCCCCAAATCCATAAATCCCTTATGTGTTTCGTATTTTCATTTTGGGGGCACCTCCTCTCTTTTCCTTTTCTTTTTCATGTTGTAAGTTGACTCAGAAACATATGACTTGGCATAGGGCTTTCTGAGTTAGTTCACATGTCTTGTTTGCATTTATCATTTGCTACTTTAAAGTAATTTCTCATAGCATGGTGTTTACCAATTTCTTTAAAGTGGGGGCATACATTGGCATTATTCTTTTGCATTTTTCCTTTTCATGGTTCATAGTGTAGAATTTTTACTTCATTCAATGCATTCTTCGCTTTATGGTGACATTAGGTGTGATGTCCTTCAAGAGGGTGATCTCTCTTAGCATATTATATTCCTCTTAGTTGCTTGATGCAATACACTGCATCCCCTAAGTTGTGAATATTCTATTCTTTAATTGGTCCTTCCTTGGAGACACTTGGCATAATGTCCACTAAGTTAAAGACCTTGCATGGACTAAATAAGACTCTTTTGAACATTCTTTGCATTTGCTTTTTTTATTATATGGCCACCTTGCATAACACAGATTGCATGGCTGTGGTGCCATCACGTTTGTTCATGAGTTTCAAGCATATGAATCTTTGCTTGAACTATTTTCTTTGTGGGGCCTTATTTAAGTTATCAAGAGGTATACCTTTGGTATGATTGAGTGGGAAAATGAAAGAGGGCATGACTTTCCCCATAGCCACTAGCATACTATGTATTTCTTACCTCACAAATGACCCAAAATTCTATGGCCCCAGAGTGAGTATAATGTGGATTTCTCACCCTACATATAGCATGAAGTTCTATGGCCCCAAAGTGAGTGTGCATTTTTGGACAAATAGCCTAGATCTTATCCACAACACGTTGGACAAATGGCCAAGGCTTGATCTACCTTTTTCTCATTTCATTATCATTGCATCTTTCACATTATAATGTTATGCTTTGAATATTCTCTTATATCTATCGTATGCATGTTCTCTTGTGCATATGTTGGTTTGTCATGGGATCTTGATCCAAGGGGCTTGGTCATCCCTCTTGAATAGTGTCATCATGTCTTACTAGAATTTGTATATTTGAACCCCTCTTGAAGCTTGTTGCTCTACTTTAGTATGAATTTGAATCAAGTTCATCCTCTCACTAAAGTGGGGGCTAAATGTAGTGACAAAAATTATCGTCTGTGACAATTTCGTATAGTTTAGCTCCCTCTTGTGATCTTGAGGCCTCTATTTCATCAAAATGTGTTGTAACGAATATCTTGGAGTGGTGTTGTAACATCTTGTAAATGTTCACATTTCTCTAGGACCTTTATTTGACTAAAATAAGCCTTAATTGATGTCTTGGGATAGTGTTGTGAAGTGTTGTAAACACTCACATTGTTCTAAGACCTTTATTTCACTAAAATATACTTTAATTGTCCCTTTGCAAAAGTGTTGTAAAGTATTGTAAGGCATTTTCACACTTTTCTATGGTATGGAACCTATTTTTAACCAAATTGAGCTTAATTGGGACCTTTACTAGGGTGTTTTAAAGTTTTGTAACACATTTTCACATTCTTCTAGGGTTTTTATTCAATATTTGGGCTTTATTATGCCTTAAATGGCCCCAAATTGCATCCCCAAGCCTTAATTGTGGTTATTTTTTAGATAAATAATAACAAGGCCATTTAAAACACACATCCTAAAACCCACTTAAAATTGCCTAAGGTGGGACTCATTCACCACCCTTGGTGAATGAGTCCACTTAGATGGGACCCATTCACCACTTGTGGTGAATGAGTCCCCCTTAACACAAAATTCAATTTTAACTTAAAAAATCTAGCAGGAATTTGGTCTCCAAGATCCAAGGTCGACCTATAGTGTTGCATTTTCAATAATTGAGTATAAATACAAGGTTTAATCACTCATTTTCGTACTAGAAACTTGAGTATTCATACATTATAGAAAATTGGAATTCACAAGTCTTCACAAGAGATTTCAAGAGTCCTGAAGAACATATTTTCAAGTGTTTTTGCAGCATCTTAAAGTAGGTGTTCATGTCAAAGATTATGTGCATCATGTTTGTTATGGAGCTAACATTTGTGATGTAGGTGTCCATGATTCAAGCTAGCATTACATTCAAGATTACATTATTCCAAGCAAGATTCAAGAACCAAATCTATTGCAGCCCTGTCAAGCATTGTTACAACATTTTACTACTAAGGTTTGGTGAGTTGTAGCATCTCCATTTGTTCATTCATCATTCTCCTTCTTCATTTGCTTTCATTTCAAGCTTTAATTACCAAACAAGGGTCTTTACCAAGACAAGCCCCTATCTACTAACCCCCCAACATTTTTCCTCTCTTTGCATGTGTCTTGTAGATTTTGAAGGAAAGTATATTGAAGAGAAAGATTGGAAAAATCTGACCAAATTGTAAAAGAAATTCAAATTTTTTAAAGTTGCAAGAAAATCTTGGAGAAGACCTCTAGGTTGAATTTTGCAGTTTCAAACCCGTATCTGAGTCAGGAGCAAAAAAGAAAACTAAAAGCCACAGTTTCCATTTCAAAGTTTCTATAAAATCTAAATTGGACTAGTTCTCCATAGGTGGAAAATGATTCCCATTGGAGCTATTTGACAGGGATTTTTCTAGATCTCAACACCCAATTGTCTGAAACCTATTCTTGAATAGTCACCTAGAAAGTAAACAGATTCTCTATGCCTAGCAAATGAGTCCCATCTGGCATCATCAAGAGAATTTCTAGTATTTGAGGACCTCATTTAAGTCTCTAGGTGCATACATTCAGTTTCCCCACTTGTTCTTTCAATTTCTCTATTGTTTTAGGTCATTTAGCATCTTGTTTGCATATCACACTAAGTTTTCAAACCTATTGTCTTCTCCAAGTTTACACTTGGTGGTGAACCCCTTTGTAATTTTCGATCAATCCCCTTGGATTCAGATCTTACCTAGATCTCTTGCCTCCTTTCCATTCTTGGGGTATAGATTTCAATGGTAATCCTTGAATGTTAGTTGGATATTGTCATCTTAGGTGCAAAACCCTAGAGTACATCACAAATTTCTTCTAAATAGATATGTACAAGAGTATCGATGCCTTAACATTTTAAATCCTCCATTTGCAAAAAAACTTCTTATTGAATTTATTTTCTTGTAATTTTATTAGGGTTGATGCTATAAATTATTTTGATTATTCTTTTCTGATTATAACAATGTTGAGGTTAACATTGTATCTAGGGTTGATTGATATTTTATCTTCTTATGTGCTTTTCTTTGATATAGTAGTTTACTTAGCTTATTTGACACCCCTTCTCAAGTTTTTTTGTGCTTATTTTAGAGCCCTTTTCTAAGAAGAAATAGCCTAGTTTTAAATATTTTGGGTACAAGAGATGATTTGTTAGACTGAGTGTTAATGCTAGTCAATATAGTATTGGAATCAATTTCTCAATTATTTTGAATGCTTCCCCTATTTTATCTTTTTTTTGGGAAGAGAGGCATTCTAGAAGCCCCTACATTAGATTGTATAATGATTTTTGTGCCATTTCAGTGACTTGTTTCTCCTTGGAGGTCTTTTAGGCCTTAATTGATATTTTTAACATTTCCCACCTCTTAGTGTGGATAGGGTTATTATGTTGTAAAATGGTGGGATTTGTTTCCCATGTTATTTATTGTTGGATATCCACATATTATTATGGTTAATTTCCCTAATCAAAGCTTCCGTGGGTTCCTGGCTTCAAGGCCTCTGCTTGTGCCAACTAATTGTTTTCTGATATGGGGGACACAATCACTCCTTCTTAGACTAGTTTTTTAGGTTTCCCTTTATTTTATTAAGCATCGATACTTGAATTCAGAGGGTATCTAATTGGGTGTTGATGATAGTGCAGTAAGTTATTCTTAATACATAAAACATTTCTAACTATATTTGGTTTTTATTATCCCCCAAAGGCCTATAATACCTTCACTGCTACTTATTTTGAGATTTCACTCCTCATTGTGGTAAAATGTGGACTAGGGCTTATTCGTTGTTGTCATTTGGTCTTATGATCCTTGTTAATTTCATTGCTTGGAAGTTGCATAGATATGCTTTATGCTCCAGTTCTACAACTTCCTTGGTTACCTGACTGTAAATGTTGTAGACTATTTTTTAATTTTGACCAAGTTATCACTCCTTTTCTGAATGCCTTCTTGGGATTTTCCTTTATTTAAACTAGTATTGATACTAGATAGTGCACTAGGTTAATCTGCTACATGTTAAAAGTTGGATAAATAGTAAGGGGTTTAATTTAAAGAGACATACCTTCCATGATGTTTTAACTCTCATGCTTACCTTGTTGCTATGTTATGTTCAAATCTGCATATGTTGTGGGATAGTGTCCACCTTGTTTACCATGCCTTCCCTATTTGCTGCAAGGATGTCTTCCAAGCCTTGCTAGATTCCCGCTTCATTTCCTGTTCTAATTTATTTTGATTGGTCTATTCCATTGTTGACCAATAGGTTTTCCAACCTATTTTCTTCCCTATAGGTATGTTGGACTGAACTTCTTGCATTATTTCCTTAATTTGATTCAATTTGGGTTGTAGCTACCAAATGCCAAATTTCCTGCTTAGTAATGCATTTATACACATTGTGGAGTCACATTCTAGCTCTATGTTTCTAAAAACTTTTTCTTTTCATAGATTCAGTCCTTGTATTATGACTTCGACTTCTATCACATTATTTTTCATTGTTGCTAGCTTCATGGACATGGTAGCTACAATATTTCCTTCCTTATCTCAAACTATGCATCCAGCCCCAGATCTGCCAAGATTTCCTCTAGATGTCCCATGAGTATTCAATTTTTATCTTCCCTCTTTTGATGGATTCCATTTAATGTTTTATCTCTTTTCTTGGGAATTTTTTGCTATTTGAACAAAAGGTTGGATTTTTAAGGTTTTACACATCTCCATCAATTCATTGTCCTAGAGTGTGAACTTTGCTTTGTTTTATAGTTTAATGTGGGAATTCAATAATTCTACTATATTATTCTCAATCTTGTTCTAGATTTCTTCTTCTTCTTTATACTTATCCTAGAAGATTCTTCTATTATGCTCTCTCCATATATTCCAAATTAGGAGTGATGGGGAAGTTTGCCATATTTTCCCCCCAAAACCTTCCTTTTTTATGAGATTGCAAGCCTTTGAAGAATTCATTCAATTTAATATTTCTTGGAGTTACCCATCCTAGTTTATTTTGCAGCCAATCCCATCCATGTGTTGTGAAGGGGCAGTTTAACAGTTGATGGATTGTGCTTTTTGAGTCTTTTTTGCACATTACACACCAATTTGGTCCCTCTATCTCGATTGTTTTTAACTTGTCTCTTGTGAGAATTATTTCATGTAGAGCTAACCTCATGAAGGCTCTGACTTTGGGTAAGATCCATTTCCCCCAACATAACTTATTTGGCCAATCTCTTTCTTTTTGTTTCAGCTGAATTAGGTAGCCTAATTTTGTGGTGTATTCTCTTGATTTTCCTCCACTACATTTAATTTTTTTTTCTTGATTATTTATACATATTGTTCTTTCCTTCAAAAATTCCCTTAAAAAATTTCTGGTTCTTGTGTTTATTTCACTTCCTTCAAAGTCCTGCCACTGAACTGATCCGTTATTAGTCTTTTTTACATAATTTTGCACTTTGCTTTTATATTTATTGCTTAACTCTAATATGTATGGGGATAAGTCAGCATATTCTGTCAGAGGTTTGTATCCTCCCCAAGAATCTTTCTAGAATTTTTCCCTACACCCATTGTTAATTTTCCATGTTAAATGGTTGGTTATTAGGTGTCTATAGCTTGCCATGAAGTTCCATATATGGGAACCTAAGCTGACACTTTTTATTGATAATATTCTCTCTAGATTCATGGTATCTAGGTACTTTCTTTGCATAATTTTGCACCATAATAAGGATGGCTTTTGATACATTTTCCATACAAGTTTTTCTCATAGGGATAGATTTTGAGCTTTGATATTTCTTATTCTAGCCCCTCCTTTTGGTTGTGCTTGGCACACTGTATCCCACTTTATTAAAGGGATTTTATCACTAACTCCTTTGATTGCAAAATACGATGATTTTTTTTGACTAAATATGTATAATTTGATGTATTGCTAGGTGCTTGTAAAATTTGATGTGTAATTTTCAAATTTTTAAAAGTTTATCCCCGACGTTCATCAAAATTTTGACAAACCTAGGTTTCGTCGAAATTTCGACTAGCAGTTTTGTCAAAATTTTGACAAACATGAAAAATAAGAAAAAAATCAAATTGTGGCTGACATAAAGAAAAGTGAGTTCATTGATTTATTACGACCGTGTTTTTCTCTACTTGAGATAGTTTGTGGAGAACTAAGGACGATTTTCTTGGGAAAAATCAGAAAAAATTTAAGAAGATATTGCTAGGTTGAGGGTAGTCATTGTCTTTTTGCATAATTCAGTTGTGAAGTCAGATTTTTAGTTCCAGGTTTGAAAATCATATTTAAAGCAACATCTCATCATATTTATTTTTTAGAAGTTTAGGGTTTTTGGAATTTCATGTCTAGATTTTGTTGTGTGGAATCACCATAAGATCACAACCAAGGAACAAATTCTTGTGACTATAATTATTTGATCCATAACTCTATTGGTCATGTGGCATAGTTGTGCTATAACAAATACAAGATGCATTCATGTGTGACCCAAGTTTAATGTAGCTATGTTGTGATAGAAATGGAGGCACTCATATAATGTAGTTAATTTAGGTTGTATAATGTAGGTGTCAATCATCAATGGGTGCATTCAAGTTGTCTCAATTATGTAGTGCATTCAAGCACAACCCATGTTTAATGGGCTATTCTAGAGAGTGATCAATATTCTCTAAACCTTATGAATGTTACTTAAAAGTGTATAGCTTAAACTACAAACCAAGTTTGTTACATACTTGGATGCAATCTTGGGTTACCACAAACTATAATAATGTGATTTGCTAATAACCATTATGGAAAGTATTAAAGAAAGACCCATGCTATATAGGATACATTTTCCCGATTAGGTTTACATACCTTAATGATCAAACACAAGCTTCCCACACACTCTAGGATACAATCCAAGATCATACCACAACTTTGTCAAGACAACTAATTTTCTAACCCAAGATTTAAGGTTGTTTTTTAATACCAATAGAAGCATTGGTAAGAGCATGATTAGGGTACAAACCCTAGGCCTTCATAGAAACATAAACAATAACTCTAGTGGATTAGTGAGGTTGCAATACTAGCAAGATTGAGACATTGTAGCTAATAACAAAATCTTGCAATCTAAAGATTGTAGCTAAGAACAAGCACACTATGTAGCTTAGTGACATTTGTAAATGCAATCTACGGTAAGAAGAATGACAGTCACTTGAGATGTGATAGTCAAAAAGAGGCTAAGCAATGACAATATAATAAAGCTCAAACCTTACATAGTAAAGTGGAGATTTTAATAGTGAGTTTCCGTACCCCATTGCTGACCTTGAGGGTTTTTCAAGTGCTTTTGGTAGTGTTACACAAGACAAATGCAATCAGGGATTGACTATCCAAATGAAGTAATAGTGGTAATCATAAGTTCAATGATTCTTCTTAGTCATTAATGTATAATGGAGGTAGTGGATTGCATGTTTGAGCAGTGTTTTGAGACTCATCAAAGATGGGAGAATAATGAATAATACCTTGTAGACTGTGAAGTAGTGTTAATAATGTTGAAGGATCTTAAGATCTACAATACCATGAAACAATGAGTCCCCTATAGAAAGCAGGCAGTCTATAAGGCATAGTTTGATTTTATAGAAGGATGCTCATAAAATGAATCTTCAAGTGATAGTGAGTGAGCTATTTGAGATTGCAGTTGAGGGTGCAATACCCAATCTTAAAGGAAGTTAGCAAAGTAGTAAATGTGCAAGAAAATAAAATCATACACAACAAATAATTCACAATGTTATCTTGCATAATGCCTTGAGTTTGAAGACAAAAATATTGAATTATATCTTGATGAAAATGGTGATCTTAATGGAAAATCACTGGCAACGATGATTTTAAAGCATGCTATTGTGCTTATGGAGGCAAAATTTTAAGCAAGGCAGTGAGTGGTGGTTTGGAACAATGGCAAGTATGAAGGACTTGCTTTATATGCATACTATGCAGTCTAGTTTAAGACAACATTCTTAGAAGAGATTGAAGGTGGATTATGGAACTCAAGGGTTACCATGAAAAGGATTAAAGCAAAGGCTGAGATCTATTTAAAAGTCACAGTCATGAAGATATTAAAATGTCACATGCAAAACCGTAGTAGTTGGAGTAATGAATATAGTTCCAAAGGGGATAGTGTGCTCAGGAAGATTTAGGAGATCTCCACATTATCTAATTACAGGGAAATACATCATTTATTTATTTATTTAATTAAAAGAAATCATTCTAAACCCTATATAGGATACATTGATACTTCAAAAGCCGTTGAAGGAATTGAGATGATGAAAATATATGTCAAGTAAATACCTAGATTACAAAAAGTAGAGGGAACAATGTAAGATTTGTTGAGCAGAGCAGGAATGAGATAAGCATCAATGAATCCTATACCTCCTTTCACACACATCTCCTCACCATTCTCTGTCATTCTTTACTGAAACATTCTTCATTTTGGCAGTCTATGCTTAATTTTTTGACGAAGGTTTTAGAGTATGTTTATTAAAATGAAAACTCCATTCTGGTGGGCTACGCCTGAAAATAAGATTTTGACAAAAGTTTTAGGGTATGTTTATTGAAGTTTTAGAGTATTTTGGTGGGCTATATTCTTGATTCCTTAAATGATTTATTCAAATGGATTATGACTAAATAAATGACTAACTATTTAGTCATTTTTATTTATGTGACTAAATAATTTTTATTCAACGACCAAACTAGTAATTTATTTACTCATTTATAGCTGAGTTGCAAAAAATGAGCAAAATTTAGTAATTTTTAGTTGTTGTGACTAAAAATTTTAGTCACCTAGTCATTTATTTTCCAAATTCTATTAGTGTGTGCTTCCTTGTGTGATTAGGGCTCTCTCAATGTTGAGGGCCCTAGGGATAAACTCGTCATAAGAAGTGACACATTGCATCTTTAAATAAAAGGATAAATCTATATTGACATTAGCAATATGATTCCAACTCTTTGTTGCTTAGGAATGGATCACCTACTCTTACTAGCTCTCTACCTTCATCATTGTAGGAAGTTTGCGATCAAATTCAATATTCTAATTTTAGGAGTCTAACAGTTGGAAATCATAGTAAAATAAGAATTTAATAAGTTTTGGAATTAGTATTTTAAAAAAAAATTTAGGGTCATTAACAAGTACATTACTTCAAAGAGGGGAAAAATGTAGACACGCGCTATTAGCATAGCATCACATTCATCCACTCATTAAATCAAATTCATGTTCATCCATTCATCAGGTAAATCAAGTTCATTAATTTCAATCTCCTAAGGTCATTTATTTAAATCAAATAAATTAACTTTATTTAATTTAAGCCTATCATCATCCTTTTAATTAAATAAATCAAACCTTTATTTAATTAAAACTGAAATCACCTTTCATCTCCCTTTGGTCTAATTTAAATCCAAATATCTAAGTCAAATGGGTCAAAACATCTAACATCATCTAAGCTAATCTAATCTTGATTAACCTAATCTAATCACCCATCACATCCTTTAGCTTTTCCCACTTGCACCAATAAATTTTTTTAATTCATTTATAAATTCATCATTTTTCCTCAACATGGCATCTTTGAGGAATATTCCCTCAAATTTGAATTCAAAAACAAGTTGACATGTACATCCAACAAAGCATTTATGAGCCCTTACATGGCTCTTACATGTCTCTTGCAAAGGTCAAACTCAGCATTTAACTCTCAAATTCAAATGTGAATCTCCCCCTCTTTGGCACATTGACAAAAATATGCTCATTCCTCAACCTATCACAAGTTGACAAGTGGCCTCTTCTCATTGGTCAAATCTTTATCCCTTAGCATTTGACACTTTATAAATAGAAGGCTTCATTCTTCAACAAATCCTCCACAATCTTAGGCACAAATACATCATTTTCATTTGAATCCATATCATCTTCATAGCATTTCATAAGCAATTTCATCATTTAGCTTATCTAAAGGGGTTGGGAAAGGGCTACTTTTCACATCAAAGTAGCACCAATCCCCTTATGAGATGATCTTTGAGTAATTTAAGAATAGATTTCATGCTTATCTCCTTTATAATTTCATGTTAGTTTGATGATGCTATTGTTCCCCTTACATTTGCTCAACAATCTCATAGGAGAGTGATTATCTCATTTATTCAATGTTGACAGATTTCTCTATATTTGTCAATCTTTGATAAATGTAAGGTTTTACCTCTCAAAGTACCTAACTTCTTGCCTTTACCTAAGTAAAGCCTTCAATTTCATGTTAGTTTGATGATGATATTGTTCCCCTTACATTTGCTCAACAATTTCATAAGGAGAGTGATTATCTCATTTATTCAATGTTGACATATTTCTCTATATTTGTCAATCTTTGATAAATGTAAGGTTTTACCTCTCACAGTACCTAACTTCTTGCTTTTACCCGAGTAAAGCCTTCACAAATAAATATTTTTACCTGAGTAAATCCTTTACAAATAAATAGTTTTTTTCTATGATAAAATAGAAGTTGTGTGTGTTGGGAAAAAGAATAGTGAATACACAGGTAAAAGGGATTTTTATAGCCGAGGGTGAGGAATGAAAGTTTTTCTTTTAGCTATGGTAAAAACTAATTTCCCTCTACAGGGTAAGATAAAACATAATAAAGGCTTTTCATGGTAAAAAATTGGATGTTTAAGTGAAGACAGACTGAAGAGAGGGAAAATGGAGAGTAATGAAGCATTTTCTAAATGAAATTGTATTGTAGATCAATGAAAGATGAAGGATTTCCTTTTCATTTGGGGAGGGGGTTCTAGTTTCTCTAGGTTGAGAAGTTATTGTAATTTCTATACAAAGTTATCTCTAGGTTAGGATTTCTTTAAATTTCAAAGTTCTAATGGTGTAATTCATTTCTATTAATGGCAAGTAAATCAATTTGTAAATCATGAATAATGTCATATTGTAATGTCTCCAGAATGTATGCATTATATTTTTAATCAAAGTAATCAAGGATTATAATGGTTTTTGATACACATTTACTACAATAAATGTTTAGATTAATGAATTTTTTTCAAAGAATAGATTAAATGTGCTTTCAGTCAAGTGTTGAATATATTGTGTTGCATTTAGGATCTATAAGAATGTTGCAGGCATATCCTAAAGAGACTTCATTATTGTAATGCAATAATGGTTTAAATGGTCACTAATTTTATGTTCAGGCTATTTCCAGATAGGTTATTTCACCTTGAGTCTATTATGGATAGGTTATTTCACCTTGAGTCTATTATGGACAAGGCACTATTCGAGTGTGTTTTCTATGTGAAAACCATGGATGGAATCACCAATCAAATTTATAAACAAATTTTCAAGATGAACTGCAATTGTTGTTACCTTATGTTAAGTTTATCTATTCTTATGCTCCAAATGTTGAGTGTTGTTAAGGAGTAGCCAGCTTCTTTGATACATTTCATTTATTGAGCTATTGTATGAAATTTATCCATTGTGTGCAATGTACATGGCCATTTGATTGCATAAATTCATAAAAGCATCGAGTAGGATTACCCTCCTAGATTTAATAGAGCCTAAAGTGCAGGGGAGAAAAGTGTAAAATCCATCTCCCGTTAGTTGGCCACTAATATTGAAGTTCTTGAGTGTAAGGACTAGCTATCCTTTAGAGGATTTTCAAGGTTTAGCTGGAAAAAACACCAACATGTATAACCTTTGCAACATACCTATAATTTTCTTCCAACTTGACCCAATGTACTCCATCCATAGTTCATGTGTATGCATTATGCATTTGTCTTTTTATGCATACACAACTTCTCACAATGATTTGTTAAACACAACTTCTCACAATGATTTGTTAAACCACAAATATGACAAGGATTTATATTCCAACACTTTTCAATTGTATATCCATTCCTATGATAATGAACACACTACATATAGTGTATTTTTTGAACATACTCTTTAGAATCTATAACACCATTCCTTTTTCCTGAAACATATTCCAAACTTTCATACTTTGGCCTCCTAACTGATTCAATTGGTTCTGTAATCCCTTGTGCATGTTTACCCAATCCTTTACCTGTATAACCCATTCTTTGCATAATTTTGAAACCAACACTTTTCTTAGTAGAACTAAAAGACTTTTCACATTCAAGCATACGATCATGTTCATCTTCATGCTTTTAATCAAAAATAACTTGAGTTATATTACACAAACTAGTTGTTTGATAAAAAAAAAAACATAAATTTTCTATGTTACAAGAAATATCACAAGCCAAAGGTTTTGATTTTAGTTTATTGTTTTGTTCCTTCAAACAAAATATCTCATCATTTTGTAGTCCAATGTTCTCTTCTAACCCTTTCAATTGTTTTTTAAGTTCAACATTCTTATTCTTAGTTTGGATTTCTACAAACAATTTCAATTTAGCTAAAAATTCATCATTTTTTGTTTGGATATCCAACAATTCATCTCTATGATTAATAAGTTCGCACAAATGTTCATGTTTTTTCTTTTGGACTTCGTTAATATCTACTATCAATAGATAATTAGATTTTTTAACTTCCCATAATTCTGCTTGTAAAATAGAATCAGAGTGTTTAATTCCAATAATTCTTCTTTTAAAATAGAATACTCATTTTTAATCCTTTTGCCAATTTTTCCCATTTTATAGACAACATACCCTTACTAACAATTCCCCCCTTATATCTCCCTTACCCAACACTTTCCAAGTTACAAATCTCTACAAACTTCTAAAAACACACTTACTCTTGCAAATTGAATACGGATTCCAATTACCAATAAACAACAAAAAGATACTCTTGTTTCTCCTTATACCAACATTACCAAATGCTTAAAATCCATAAGATTGAAAGTGAACGAATTCATAACAACTTGACCCAAAAGACTATTTTCTGCTTTCCATTTTGCCATATATCGTTTTGATTCACTCCATCATCGCAGACTCCACTACAGATTCAACCCATGCTACAATACCTACAACACTTCAAATGCATTCAAAAATTTCCCAACCATTAGAGAGCAGTGATAGAAATAGATGTAACGCTGCACTCAATCAGCAGAACTTCATTTCGATGTTTGTAGGAAATATTATTCTTCCAAACAAATTACAACATAAAAGTGCAAATCTTTTCCTCAATCTTGCACAAAACACAAACAAAAACTGTACACTTGAGAATAACAAACTTCTACATACTTCTCCTATGCAACAAAATACTGATATCACAGTCCTTTCCAACAGATTTAAGATTCCAAGATCACACATTATAAAATGTAACCCTCCATATCTTAGATTTCCGGTTAAGATCTTTATGACCGACCCTTCAATAAGAAGAAAACAAACCAAACAACATCCTTGTATTTTCATACTTCCAAACTGTAATGTAAAAAATCAAATAAAATTTACCATTCCTTGTGGCTGCAACAATTCTAATTTCCACTCCTTCAATTTTGATCCAAATATCTTCAAACTACAGGTAACGGACAGTCTCCAGCTGACAGTCTACAGCATTTCCTTTTATTGACCCTTAAAAATGGCACTTCCTTCCTTCTATTATTTCCTTATTCTGAAAATACTGTGAATAAACTTCTTCTCTCCATACAAATTTTAACGCGCAGGCACAATTTTTAAAAAAAATATCAAACAAGCAAAACAAAGTCTAATGATGATCTACAGATCATCTACACGCAATAGAAACTCCCTTAAAACACTTCTGTGACTCTTTTATTTCATACCAATTTCTAGAATACAATAATTAAACTCATATCCATTCCTTCCTTGCAGTTATGCCTACTTCCACATACTCTTGCATTCATTCATCTTTCAAACGATAATTTCAAATCATGATCAATATATCTTGTACCAACGAGTAAATTACCACAAAAAAAATGTATTGCGTTGATTTTTCTGTTTTCCACGCAGGCTTTATTTATGGTAGATCACAAGAGGCTAGGAAAATATAATGCTTTGTCTCTGACAGTCATCGGCTCCTCAGACTGGATTCTCCAAATCCTACCATGTCAACGAACCTTGTGTTTCTCCTGACGCTCTGATATCAAATGAAAGCATACAAATGTATATAACTGTTGTCACCCATAAATAGCTGTTTTATTAACTACGATGATTACACAATGTTTATTATCAAACAATGCGTACACCCAAACCGTACACACAGCTGCGTTCGATTGTGATGGTACTTAAGAGCGTAAGAATTATTCTGCGGTTTTTGAAAATGACTGCTACACATGCATTATTTTTTTTATAATAATTATATGTGTCAAGTGATTAGGGGAGAGGACTGTTCCTTGAACATGTAATGATGCGATAGTATTTATTGATTTAATTAAATATTTTTAATAGTAGAACATTACTAATTGTGATTTGAAAGTTTTGTGCTGATATGATAAATCATAATTGAATGAAATATATTATTTAGATCTAAAAAGCAACAAATTATGTGATCTCAAATCAGCACACAAACAAAACATGAATTAATGCACAACTATTGGTCTATCCTTTTTGAGATCTTATTATGTGAGCTACTGTAAAAACACTGTGATTTTAAATTGCCATATACTATTTTGAGAAGTACAAAATTAGAGTGCTCAACTATTAAATAGGTCATCTCCCATATAAATACATTTTCAAACAATACAAGATATTTTAATATTTGAACTTTAATTTTTTAAAATTGAAAAGGATCTACTAATCAAACACTCTATATGCGAGTTCAATAAGTTTATGTGATGCAATGTAAACGATTCAAATTTTACAATAACCGATAGCATGTGCCAGAACTACACTTCTCATTTCTAATACCTAATCACTTGCAGTAATAAATTTAAAATTTAGGAAAAAGTAATAATAATCCATCATGCTTAATTTTTATTTTTTATGACTTGTTCTAGAGACTCTTTAAATGCTAGTTTTGGGAGTATGTCTAAAATTGAAGCTTAGGTAAGCAATAACCCTCTAAAATTCTACAGGCAAATCAATGATGGGCTCATCAAGCACCAATGGGTTTCATTATCTTCTTACAATTGCTGTTTTTGTGGATACAATTTTAAAGATTTTGCTATTTTCTGGGAATAAAAATTTTAAAGATCTTTAACACACAGGCGAAACTACCACATACAGAGAAGGATTGATTATTGCTAGAGACTTGGCAGCTTTGACATTAGCATACACTGTTGATTTATAATTTGAAAACTAGGCAGCATTCAATTTTTTCAGACCATCACTTGTAAAGGATATTTCAAAGCGTAAATATTCTGTCCTGTCACACTTGAATATTTCTGAAACCCGACATTATATTTAAAAAGCTTCCCTCAAAAGTAAAATGTGCTTCAAATGTGTGGTTCGAGTTCAGAGCAGTACCATATCATCTAAGATTCTAGCCAATCATTATACAGACTTGAACATCAGCTCAAAGAAAATTTAACCCCTAAAAAATAAATAAACAATATATAGCTGCTGGTTGGTTGATCCTAACATCAACAGGATCATATTTGCCTGTAGGTACAGGTAATATTTGGATTTCAAAATTAATTAATTGTTAACACATTGAAACCTTGTGCAAATATCAGCTGGACAGGACAAGGTTTTAACTGCATAAAAGGCCCAAAGAGTGATTTAATAATCCCCAAAGATTTTCTGTCAATTCAGAAAACTTGAAACAGCATAGCATTACACAGAACTTTAAGAAGTTTATACCATGGTTAAACCATGAGAGCTTACATTATCTCTATCAGTGTGCCCAAATATAGATTTTTAACATGATCCTTTAATCAATAATAAATTTATGTTATATTTTCATCAAATGCTGTACATGGTTGCCTAGAAACTAAGGCTGCATGGTTACTTTAAAAAGTGCTACATAAATATATTGGATGCATTTACTTGGTTAATATTTCTTTATATTAATTTGCACCAGGGGCCAAACGCATACAGCAAATGCAACGTTCTTATATGCCATTCACTTGTAACACAAAAATCATTAACACTCGAGTACAATTGAATACTAAAAAAGACTGACAATGCAGGGAAAAAGAGCTAAACAAATGGAAATTTCTGGAAAGGGCCTCTTAGTCTCCTAGTTCTTTCTTGCAATAAGGGATCTTGTACATAATTTATATTAATTGAAACAGCTATTTCAACCCCAAACCTTAAAGCGTGTGGTAAACACGCAATGATAAGCTATGAAATTTAAGCTAAACAAGACAGTGGAGTTCAATATAGATGGAGTTCATTCTATCCTATATTGGAGTAGGAATGAAGTGAGGTCTATTTATTTTTTGTTTGACTTATTATTTTCAAAATCAATTACAAATCACGTTGCAAACAATTATTTTTTCCTATGAAAAGTACGCTTGTTCAAATATTATACTTCTGAAAAATAAGGGTTGCACAAAAAAGGAGGAAAGCTAACCGTGTAGCAATTGTAATATTACTGCCTATAAAGGCATGAATGGTAAACTACTATTTAGCAAGAAAATTAATAATCAAACCTGGAACAAAACAAAATGCTTCAACAGTCCGGAATAATACTTGATCATGGAGCCACAGATTGCATTAAATATTTAATTAGCCAATTTGATAATCAAAGCTGAGTCTATTGGCAGCACTTGTTGAATATGAACAAAATCTGCATGATTGCATTAAATATTTAATTAGCCAATTTGATAATCAAAGCCGAGTCTATTGGCAGCACTTGTTGAATATGAACAAAATCTGTTGCTTGTTTGCAAAAAGAAAAGTGCATTTAATGTCCACAAACTTACAGTCCGGATGTACTTAACACTACCTACTACTGGTACGGTATGAGTCCTTGTTTAAGTTGTAGTGATTTGACTGATCGGAGAACTGCTGGTCACAATTACCAGCACACATTGAGCCTGAAGTCGAAAGTATTCACACATCTCTTTTCTATAGGGCTCTTTTTCTTGTATACCATGTGTTGGAGGTAAATTAATTATTGTAAGGCTGTCGGCACAGACCAACGAACAGTCTCTCCAGAACCATCCAGGATAGTCCATACACGACCACGTGCTGCCACCTTCCCCATCCAGAACTTTCACGTTGAGTCTATTTCACCCGTCCTCATTAAATACTGCAACTAGCAACAATCTACAGTGAAGGAAGAATTTAATATGTATTTGCCTATAAATTGTAAGTAATGAGAAAAACTCTACAGAGCTCAATTCAGAGTTTTACTCTGTTTTGTTCTTCTCCTCTGCTCCATGTTTCTTTTCACCATGCTTTTGATAAGGCTGTCATAAAAAACAAATTAATATAAACTCAATATAAACATTTTGTACATATAAGTAAAACACTAATTTTGTCATTTACATGCTAGTTTTTCGTCCTCATAGCCAGTTCTGTTCGGCCTTGGTGCATTAGGATCCTTCCTAGTCATTAGCTTCTTTTTCCGCCTACGTTCAATGTGATGTTCCGCACAGAGGCTTTGAGCTCATTACCCATGCTATTCATAAAGGGAGGTACAGTTGCATGATGAATGTGATGGCTGGAAGAATTATCCTAAAAAAGTATATAAGATTAATGGTAGTAGAAACACAATCTAGAAATCTATATTTTGCTTGAAAATTTTCCAGTTCAAACAGCCCCTGAAAGTACTGGGTATTATACTATTTAGTCTGGTATTACTGCTGGATCTATTTGAAATCTGACCCAAAAAAAAAATAGTATTCTCAACAGATCAAACTAGATTATTAGACAAATATATCGGAATAGAGCATAACAAAACCCTGGGATCTGAGAGAAAGTAAATACATAATAAAAAGTAAAAGCATGGAAAAGAAACATAGAAGTAGTACATTTTCTCTCTGTCATTAACGGCGTCCTTTTATCTCTATCATTGATGACGAGGGAGAATGTTGTAGGGTCGTGTGGGATCTGGACCAGGTCTTCAATGACTCAACCAGATCCTCAATCTAAAGGGCCTAACTCTGCGCCCGTCGAAGCCTGCCTGGGCTCGCTTTGCATCTGCCGCATGAAAGAAAGTTATAAACCTAACCCATGCTTATTTCGGCTGATCGCCACTTCTTTTACTGCCCCTATACAAACATTCTTTAAGAAACAATAAACTACATCTATTTCATACGTTAGTTTGATCAACACACTACTACATAGAGGGGGGGTTTAAGACAATTTTTGAGACAATTTTTGAATAAATTGTCTTAACTTGAGACAAAAAAAAAGTTGTGTATTGTCTCAAGTATTGTCTTTAAGCGAGTGTCTCTATAAAGACAATATGAAATTGTCTCTATAAAGACAATATGAAATAGAAGTATTTTTGTCTCTTTAGAGACAATTTCACGTTTGTCTCTTTAGAGACAATTTCACTTTTGTCTCTTTAAAGACAAAAGTTGGAATTAAAGACATATTGTCTCTACAGAGACAATATGTAAAAATTGTCTCTTTAGAGACAATATGTAAAAATGTATTAAAAAAATAAACAATTCAATGTTTTCTTGTCGTCCTCCTATTTCTTGGAGTTTTTATTTTTTATTTTCCAAATGCGATGGAAAATTATAATAGAAATTATCAATGATTTTGAAGTTGGGAGCAATGAATAGTTGTCGAATACATAAAGCATAATGTTCATAAAAAAACAAAGAAAATAATGCATCCTAATCCAAATTCATAAAGTAAATGCCAATAAGTATTTTTTTATTTATAGTTTATAAACTTGTTCATACAATCATGAGCAAAACATATGTCATAATATGACATACAAAAATGATTCATTTCTAGGAAAGAGAAAATGTTAATATTTTCCTAAAAGCCATTGGAATATACCCAACTACCGGCATAACTCTTTCGAGCATGGCAAGGTAGCTTGACAAAGAGTTGACTCGATTGTCTGGACTGGACAATTTTGCTTCAAAACGGGAACTTTCTTCTTGCATGCCTGTGTCTGATCCTCTCAAAGGCTGATAACTTTTCATTGTAACAATCCACTAAATCATGTACTTTGTTATTGATGAACAACAAGATTTCCAAATCGTCTTTGAGCATAGCACAACCTTTCAAGATTTTGATTCAATTTTGGAGAGAGTTGAATTCTTCCGTTAAGATAATCAATACGGTGAAAGAAAAAATTTCCTACAAGTAAACAATATTAGATTTAACAAGTAAATCCATTTGCATAGTTCATTTAAAGAACCACAAATCCACAAGTCTCTACACATTAACTGAAAATAATAAATCTGCAAATCAAACCCCAAAAAAAATCCAATTATAAGCAACCACTACACTATGGTCATTTGATAGCCCAAAAGTGAAATATGTGATCCCAAAAAACTTTCACAAATATTTTCTTTCATATAACTTACTGCTCAAGCTGGGCTGCAAACTGTGCAACTTTAAGTTGGCACTGGTTAGCCGTACTAGTAACTTCTTCACCTTGATAGACCCCTGCAACTCGCTCAAACTATTCCAAAGCCAATTCCAAAGTTTCTTCAGCTTCATATATTTCACCTAATTCCTGTAGAAAACAATATTTTGAAGTACATTGGAAATCTAAATTATGGAAATTAACTTCTAAATTTCCAAATCAAAATCTGGTTGATTTACTCATAACATGATCATCATAAAGATATTCACAAAATAACCATATAGCTTCTGCAATGAATGCCTTGTACATTACATCCAACCAAGAAATTTGTAGTCTTAACAACATATCAAAACATATTATCATGAGAATAAGAATCCTCACACTAGTTTAAAGTCAAACTTTGACAACCTCAAAAGATTAGGTCATCCCACACCCAATTCAAACATTGAATTACCTTGCAGTGTTTTCCAACCATCGACAATCTTCTTATCTCCAAGAAGAGATTAATAACCAAACCTAAGCACCTAACAGCCTCTACACAACATTAATTAGTAAATCAAGACCACTTCCTATCCAACAATAATAAATGACACCCAACCTTCTCCCATTCTAATATAACATGAAGAGAAATTACCACACAATAGAGAAATTTAGACTAATATCATGAAAAAATAGCACAAAGGAGATGACGACATTGGAGTGTAGACTAAAGGAAAATATAAAATATAATTCTTCCCTCTACAATCCATTCAGCCTAATATGAGAGATTATACACAACATGATGTTTTTAATGGAAATGAACAGTAGTTTTCTCAATTAATGAATTTGACAATCAAGAACCTTCAATTAGAAGTAAAATAACACCAGTTTCTCACATAAAAGCTTCACGATGATGAGTCAAAACTCTGATGTTATATTAGAGTCTAGGAGCTTGGTCTATTATGGACAGAAGTTACATATTACATTTTTATTTGCAGTCAAGGAAAGAAAGCTCAAAAAAATGCAAATAAATAAGTCTCCTCACCACTTCAAAATTTGGACATCTCAGCATCATTCTAAGGAAGATAAGGCGCCGGCTAAACCTTCACCATCCATACATTTTGCTGCCTTTGTTTAATCGACCTTGTTGCCCACAAATCCAAATCCAGTAATTCAAGCTCAAGATTTATGATAGAAGTCATACCTGTGATTTTAAGATAAAAGTTATGAGAGAAAATAAACCACAATTTAACTATAAAAATGATGTTTACTGAAATAATACCAAAATGTAGTATTTATAAATCATACCTTAAATTTATAAAAGAAGTCTAATTCCAACTTGCAACATGTTTACAGATACGCAAGAAAATACCAATAACTTGTCCTATTTAATTCACTCTCACTTGCACAACGACAAATCTTTTGGATCAAAACTTGCTCAGTCTGATCTGATTTGATCGGCACATATTTCATTTATCTTCTTTTTCCTTTGCTTTCCAGCAATGGCGTTGCTTGTGTAGAAGACTGTGGTGGAAACTTCAACTGTTGGTGTCAAGTTTCAGTCTATGAAATGCAAGAGGTGCCCCAAAAACCTACACTAACTTTGCCAGTGTGTAGCTATCTGCAGCCTTTCTACGTGCATTCTTACCTCAGAGCCCTGGCTATAACAACAGTTGGAGCAACCTTTGGTTTGATCCCACCATAGAAATTTCATACTGACTCCCTACTGTTGAATTTGTATCATACAATTGAATGACTTTGAGATCTTATTAGAGAATAGGACTTACAGAATTGCAGTTTCACAACAACAAGCATTAGAAACCCCTACTTTTCAATTGTCTCTGCATCAAATAGGCTATAATTTGAAGCGCAATCCAAGAAATTCAATAATAGATTCTTTTATGAATGCTAAATAGAACAACAACAAAATCCACTTTTAATACGCTATCTGCACCATTCCAACATGACTTAACTAGTGTGGTATAGAAATAAAATGAAATTCCAAACTAGAAACTGGAAGAAAACATATATAATTGCATTTACTTTTCGTGCCACTCTGATAAATAGCATCATGGGCATTAATCATGGATCTTCCATTTGTAAAATATAATTCAATTCTAAAGTTCAGAAATGAAAACTGGTATTAACAATCACATTTCCGAAAGGACTCTGCTTTTAAAATCTCTTTATGGAAAATATCTATTCCGTATAATATTTATCATTGAAATAGAGCAGTGTATGCCCTCTACTCTTTGGTAAATATATGCTAAATGCCAGCAACCCTTAAGGTTTTGATGTAGAATTTTCAATTAAAAAGACCCACTTCAGATGTACAATAAAAAATAAATGCATTATAGAGAAAAACTCATACCTGTTCTGCTTCTTTCGACATATGTTGACAAAGAGATGTCTGAATGGCCTCTGTGCAGCAGACAAGCTCTCGGCATAATTTCAGAGAACCATTGTGGTTGTCTCTCAATGCTGAATTTAAGAGTTCAAATACCTGATCAAGCAAATCACTTTCCCCTTTATGCTCCAAAGAATATGTCCTTGCAACATTCTTTACACATGAATCAAGTGCTGGAAAGATTACCTGTGTCAAACACAACAAACAGAAGCCAACAAAATTGTCAATGAAGAGAAAAGAAAGATATTTACTCGCATCTCATACGGATGCAGTTGTGTTATAATTCAGTGTTAAGTATAGACATATTATCTCTAAGATATTTTCATTATGCATATTGAAAGAAGATATTTACTGAGATAAAACTCATAAAGTAGAAAATTATGGCCACATCCAATGTACAATGATATAAAATTTACAGCATTTGCTTTAGTTTCATATAATTCACTACTCAGAAATAAAAAGCATATATCTATAACATGGAATCAACTGTGTCAAAGCAAAATTTTACTAGATTTCAACTGCTAAATAATAAACTTAAAAGCTTACAAGGAAATAAAAAATAAAAAACCACATAAAAAATGTCATTTTTAGCATCTCTGCTAAAATAATAATATATTAAGTTAAATAATAAAAAACTACTGTTTGATTTGATGGCATGAATATTTGGAACTTCTTATCTAACCAGAAAAAGAAAATGATTCCCTTTCAAGGAACTAAATGTGCAAAGGCCATGTGTTCCCTTGTGTATTATTGTATTGATAATGAGAATGGACAAAGCCAAGGAAGTAGGTTCTCAAACGCATGTGCACAATAAGATTTATCATTTGGTGTCCCTCTCATTTTGCGCATAAGACTACACATACCCAGAAACCCCAAGCAGCAAGGAACTCAATGACCTGCCCCAATTCACAATTTCTACAGGCAAACAACATTTTCCCTTTTTTTTTGGGACTTCTTTTAATCAAACTATGTCAGTAACAACCCCCTCCAAAACTCAGCCATTTAAGGGGCTATTTTGGCTTCAAATTTTCATGTGTCAGACAAGTTTTTTCTGGCTCTGGTTATCTCTACTATTTTTTAGTCAAATACACAATGGCTGTTTTACAAAATGACAACGATGCAATAGTGACACCAATTTATATGCAAACCAGATTAATGTGGGCACATGCAAAGAATCTGGGATTTGACAAGCCACTGGATGAGGTAATAAACTACAAGATTTTAATAAATGATGGGTTTCTTCCCATAAAGGCTATGATCATTCAGGTATACAGTGCTCGTCCAAGGGTCAAATTGCTGAAAAGATAAATTTCATCAGTTCAAAACCTCCAATGATAAAATAATTCCAAGAAATACAGTGCTCATCCAAGGGTTATATCGCTGAATATATAAGTTTTTCATCAGTTCAAAACTTTCAATGATAAGGCAATGCCAATAAAAATAGTATTGACATTAGATCTATGTCATAATATAGAGTTATATATGTAATTAGCTTAACCAAATTGGATAGGCTAGTAGATTGTAGATTGTATTTTTAACTTCATTGTTCTAACTCAAGCTTGCACAGATCCTCTCAATATGGACATTTCAGTGATTGACCTTGATTATGTGTTGATATTTAAACTGTGGGTGTAAGTCAGTTCTATAACAATCCAGATAGTTAACTGCATACACTAAATTTATACTTTAATTAGTTTAATATACACCACTCATGTACTGGAGTCATCTTTTATGATGTTTGAACCCTTAAGAAAGTGTAGGATAGACTCCTATGTAAATTAAAATAAGTCTCACTGCACCTAATTGAGATTGTCCATAATTTATTTTTCAAGATATGACAGCACAGCTGAAGTGAAGAGCTAGGAGCTAATTATAAAAATCATCCTATGAGAAAATCATCCTATTCTACAGCAAATTATTGCAGCCATATGGCAAAAATTTTCACCTATAAAAATAGTAATTAACACTTTACCTAGTAAGGCAATCTGCTCATTAATCACATAAATTTATTGTAGTCATTTGCTGCAAAAATCTCAGCTATCTACAATAAGTAACATATTCAGATATTCGCAATTACAGAGTGTTTCCATCCATTTACATTACAATTTCAACCTATTTGCACCAACAAGTGCTTCCTGCAATAATTTAAATCTGCATTTTCCCTAAAAATGTTATGACAGAAAACAAAATTATTTTCATAATATGACCATAGAAATGCACCAAAAGAAGGAAAACAGCCAAGTGACTAGTTCATGATTTGATCAAGTGACAGGCTTGACATGACCCTGCAAATTCCATTTACATTCAATGCAGCCAGAACCCAAAGATTCTCAAAGAGTCAAAAATCAGTTTGTTTGGTGGCAATTGCATAATAGTAGAAGATTTTTCCATTTTTTAGTATATGTCCATTCCTTTGCAATGTTAATATATTTAACTTAAATATAGCCATCAGATGCTAGATGGAGTGGTTGAAGCAGCCGATTACCCATGCAGACCAAACATGCTCAAAGCATTTTAGAACAAACTACAAAAGTGAAGGTATGAGCACTTGGTAGTTTGCCTTGATAATAAGAAATTGATTATTATGTTTTAACTTGTAGAATGACTAAGTTTGACGAAAGGGAGTCTACCTGTATAAGAGCTAAACATGGGAGGCAAAGATAGATAAGTTGGAACAGCATCTATCAGGACTGAGACAATGATCTAGATTTTCATTTATGGGACAGGTTTCTTAAAAGACTTGTTGTACGTGTTGTCAAGACGTATAGTGAAATGTTTAAGTGCTTATTTCAATTTGGATGCCCATACCCTATTCCAAAGCTACCATATTGGCATAGGCAGGGAGGAAACTCTCGAAGGTTGTGGAATTTGGCTTTACACCTTCCAATTGCATATGCTTGAAAGTTTCTAAAGCCTTTTTAACAAATCCATTTTTTACATATCCTGCAATCATTATAGTCCATGAGATGACATCTTTTTAAGATATTCTGTCAAACAGTTCACGTGCCTTGTTAATGCTTCCACTTTTTGCATGCATTTCTACTTTATATAGTAATTTATACCAAATGTCCCTATCCCTTCACGCTCTCATGGTTTACCCACCAAAGTCCCATTCCTAAGTTCCAGAATTGGGTCAAACCTAGAATGTACTCACTAGCACTCCCAAACAAAACAATGAATAATATGGCAACCAGGAAACGCAAGGAGGAAAGCACCAACGTCACAATTGAAGCTAACTGCACCTGAAACCAAGCAAGAAGAGTATCCCTAATCTCTAGAATCAATTTATTTTCATTCATATCCTCTGAACTCAATAAAATGCTCTACCATTTTTGATCCTCTCCCAAATGTAGAGAGACTCCTGTTAATGATTAATTTGATGTGCAACCTCATAAAATAGGGTTCCACGGGTGGGTTCCAAGGGTATCATTCCATATGGTCTTTTACAATGACTTAATCCTCTTATCAACTAATCAACAATTTTAGACTAACGTTTCCCTGTCTCTATTTCATATTGTTTAAAAGAAGAAGCTTCCAGATTTCAATCACAAGAGAACTTTGAAAAAATGGCAAAAAAATTAATCTTGAGGGATTTATTGGAAAAAAAAATGGCTGTCATTTCAAAAAAATTGGCAGTCTTTTCAAGAAACAAATGTTTTCAGCCATTTTACTCACCCCAAAAAGCTTCAGCCCAAGGGTTTTCCCAGGTTTTGCTATAAATTAAACTGGCTTTCATTTATAACCCATTTCACGCATCATGCAAACATTTGAATTATTCCCATCACCCCTAAGCATAATCTGTAGTGACTCGAAACCTTTTAATCCAGGGTGGGGAATGCCCGTCCGATTCAATAAGACTAGGGCTCCATTTCATCACTTGCATATATGTATGCAAGACCACCTCCAGCTTGGAAAGCGGTTACGTAACCCATTCCAAAATTCATCCTAGAATTAAAACCAGGTTTCAACTATCATTTTATTTAGATTTGTTTAAAAAAAAAACATTATATCTTTCCGATACAAAATGGATGAAATGATGCGTGGACCACGAGGATGGGTAGAATTGGATATATTTTATCTTCAAGTGCTGCAACTGCGATAGATTGTCAGAAGAATCAAAGAGGTTATTTAAATCTTCAAACTTCCTATTATGTTCAAGTGTTGCGGCTTCGTTGATTTTCAATGGAATCAGAGGGATTATTTAAACCTTTAAAATTTTTTATTTTGTTCAAGTGCTTTAGCTATGACAGGTTGCAAAAAATTTAGGGAGCCTATTTAAACGTCCGCACCCTTCTATGTTTTATGTTCATTTTCTATCATGATTCAATTTTAATATCTAATCCTTAAGTACAGAATAGCTTGCGCTAAGATGGACGCATAAGCAAGGCAGTAATCTGTTTGACATAATGCCTCAGGGAAATGTAGTGTCATGAGTCATAGCAGTTGCAGGATGTGCACAAGAAGGATTTTATTGAAGAAGGTAAAGAAGATTCCAGGCAAATACAATGGATGGATATTAAGTTGCACCCTCTACCTTTATCGGCGTCCTACCTGCCTACGCCAGAATGGGCGCTTTGAAACAAGGCATAGAGATAACGATGGGAGTGCATTTTGACAGTTTATACAATTGCAATGCTCTGGCAGACACGAAAGCAAAGAAAGGTGGGAGAATGGACAGAACGCACAAATGCTTATAACGACTATGGGTATATCGATGCATAGATGGTAGTCACGCAGATAAACTAAGAATGAAGGAAAAAGTTTATCAAGTATTTTGGCTCCAAACTTCTTGGTTGTAGACAGAGCAAATCCCACCACTATTACAATGGACATGGAAACAACGTCAAGGTCAGCAATCGACTTTCACAAAGAAAACAATAAATGCAAGGTCAAACATCTGCAGTAGAAGATCATCGTAAGGACAAAGATATGGTGAGAGGCTGAGGCCAGATATAGATTCAAAAGAAAATATTTTATCAAAGTAAACCCCTTGACCCATAATAATCACCCGATTGCTACATATAGCGAGGTAGATTTATAATGAAATTTTACCTAAGGATGATTCATGAAAGGGGAATGATGAAAGCCATGACTATATGGAAGAATCCTGAATAATAAGACTGCCACAAATACTCGAGATCTGAAGCATATATGAATCGACTTTTATCTAACCAAGTGAGCTCCCACCCATATATCAAAAATTCAACATACCCTTCACCTAATTCCCAACATTATTTTCGCTAGAAGCATAATACGATATCAATCAGGATTTGTGATCAGAGTACAGGCAGGGCAAGAACATCTATGAGAAGGAAACAATTATAGAGATTAAATTTGTTGTTATCTGCTAGCCATTGACAAAATACCACAAGGGGTTATGACCTTGATAGATAACAAATAAAGTTTGAAATTGAGTGGTAAAGTCTACGCAGGAATGTTTTCAACTTCAATGATTACTGCAGGGAAAACATTATAGTCCTATAAAGGATCAAGGTAATTCAAGTATGGAGGCTATCATGAAATGTTGATGAAACTGTAAGAGTGAATCTATTGAATACCACGATCACTCAGAAGTCTCTCCTTCGCTGAAGCACGATGGCAAGGGTTCTCACGGTTAGAGGAGACAAAATTTAAGCCAAACGGATTTAGGGCTCGGTTCAAGTCAGAGTAGTTATAAAAGCTACCAATTTGGTGATGATTGAGATTTAATCTGGAATGACATTACTGTATCGATATAGAGGTAACATAAATGAAGCGACTAAGTCCGAGATGAAACAAACATATATATATAGTCAATCATAGCTACTTTATGCAGAGAATAGTGTCTACAGTCTATTACATTTCTTTCATATTTTCAACCTTTAACTTCAAAATCAGCAATGACGTTCCATTATGTGGGAATAGTGTCCCATTTTGTTTTCATGTGAGATTCGTTATATTTGTAGTGTACTGCTTTATTCTGGCAAAAACCATCATAATCACATGGAGTAAACAACTAAAGTTTTGGAGCAGGAGTTGACAAAATTGTTTTGAGAGACTGCCAAAAGATGATCAGAGGCGCTAATGTCTTCATTGATTAATTCAAAATATTCTTTTAAGTTTATAGTATTTCCAAAATATTCTTTTAAGCTTGTAGTATTTCGAAGGTAAAAGGTTATGTTGAGAGATTTTTGGCTAGATATGTTCTATTAATTTTATGTACTATAATGGAAAAACCTTTATGTTCTGTCTATTCAGCGGCCTCAGCCAAACTACTAACAGCAAATCAAAAAAGATGGAAAGCGCAATGGATTGATAATAAACTAAAAAATGGCCATAAAAACACAAACAGAAAAAGCATATAAACAAGTTTTTGTTTCACTAACAGCTAATAAAAAAATAGTAGCTATAGATTTGCGGACATAATAGACCAAAACAGAACAAAACAAAATGCCCTAAATTACCAGTAAACATGGCAATTATTGCCAGATATGTGGAAAATTGCATAGCGGGGCACCAAGAAGGTTAAAGCATACTTGCCTAAGCAACTAAATTGTTCACTAAATAATAGGTTATGTTTACAATTGCTTGGGATGAGTGCCCTACAGTTTATCACAAAATAATGACGTGAAATTGGATAATATTTAGCAGAGATTTATTGAAGTGCTGGAGAATTTGGGGCTGCGTACCTGCTTATTAATAAATCCTCAACATTCGTAGATGCTTTCATTGGATTAGGCAAGGACAGTTAAAATTGATGAAATTTAATATTTATCAAGATGAATTTGGGTTCTTGAATCAGGTTCACCAAGCGTCTTATTTGGATGGTAAAACCCAAATGCAGAAGCAATCTCATTCACAGTATTATGAACATGCTATGATAATTCATAATACCACAGCAAACACATCAGCCAGTACCCACATCACACTTTCAATTCAAAAGAATCAAATGGCATAACAATTAATGCATTAGAGAAACAAATTCATTGTCATACATGGGATTTATATATAGGCTTGAAGTTGAACTTGAACTTGAAGATGCATATTGAAGGTGAAACCACCCATAACTGAAACGTGCAACCACCCATAAACTTGCGTGCATGTAAAGGTATACTGTTCTAGGTATGGACATCCACCATAGCATAATAAAAAGTGGATTTTGGTCAAAGGTTGTAGCAGCTTTCATTGGAAAGGTTGTCTCACGCTAGACAAAATGGGAAGAGCAGGGACAAGGCACGGGAACAGTTTGATAAAATGCTTTGAATACATAATATCATGACCCTATGTTTGTAGCATGTGCACAAAATGGATTTTTCAAAAAATGGGGGGCTTTAGAAACTTTCAAGCAAACACAATGGGAATATGTAAAGCCAATTGCTGCAACACTTTCCTTTCCAATGTTAAAATGGGCGCATTCATAGAGGGTATGGACATCCATCTAAGCATACAGGAATGGGGGATTTGTCAGATGTAATAGTTTCCATTACCTTGGTAGGAACGTATGAAAAGTAGGGAAGCAGTCACACATTCTTGTACATTGGTAACCATGCTGACATCAGGTCCATTAAAAGGCTGTAAAACTAAAAACCATGTCTCAAGCTCAAGAATATAGGAGTTCTGAAACTCCAATATTTTGAGTTCTATTTTTTGTTTATTGTGAATAGATTGAAGCTTAGTCATGCCAGAGGAGGATGACAAGCATGCAAAAGGTAAAAGCATAGATAAAGAGCATGAACTATTTGAGAGAATGACTTAAAAGAGATATCTCATGGAATGCAATAAGCATGGGATATACACAAAAGGATCTGTTCAAAAGGTTTTAGAAACTTTCAAGCAAATGCATTTGGCAGGTGCAATGCCCAGTTCCACAACTTTTGCAAACATCCTCCTAGTCTGTGTCAAAATAGAAGCATTGAAATAGGTCAAAACTATAGATGGTTTTAGGAGTGGCATTCTTTATTCCAGAACTTCTTAGAGGTGCAAGAAGATAAAAGATATGGAATAAGTTCAACAATGGACGAGGTCAAATACCATAGATGTCTCTAATAGTGATAAGATGAAAAAGGTTGATATAGCTCTTGGCTAAATAAAGTAAGGCCTATCACTTTATGGATGAAAAGGTTCTATTTTTCTTGGAGATGTGTGATGAAGAATCGTGACAACCACTATTCATGTATAGAAAGTTGTAATTATTTTGCTCGAGAAGGAGATAGCTTGAATATATATATTTGGGGATTATGCAGGACAAGAAGGAGATCATGATTGCAAAAATAAAAAGTCATAATACTTGCAACAGGTGTTACTTGTATAAGATTTCTCCAAATTATAATGAGCTATGTTCTCTAAGGCTAGGGCACTCCGACAAGCACAAGTTCAATTTCCCCCTACACATGTGCAACAAATCGAGTCAATAAGGCTGAGAACATCGACCAACGAATTGAATGAAGCTAATTCAAGGTCCTAGATTCATGTGAAGTGGAAGTTACTGGTGGGTACGTTGAAAGTTTCAGAATCACAAGGAATTTTTGTTGAGGAAGTTTGCAAGATCTCCCATGGATTTGAGGGGCAGTTATAGTAGGCTTTGCAGCTTTCACTACCGTCAGATATAAATATACCTTGCCAATCTGAACATCATAAAATTGGTCAACTGCATCACTAAAGCATGTTATATGTTTTTCACGTCTAAAAGAGTCAAGAAAGCCAAAACCAAACACCTTTCTCTTGCCTCTATTATTTTTGAAGCCATGAAGCACACACGTAGACACCACTTTACCTTAAATTAACCAATACTTCATATAAGGACTCAATGCACCAATTGTTGCATTAGGTGCATCTAATTTATTGCTTGGATAGCATAACACTAACTTGTGTGTAAACATCATTGCATCAAAAGAAAGAAGGCCAATCTCAAAGGTGCCTAAGAGATGAATAGAAGGGGAACAGGGAAGGGAAAGAGGCACACCAACAATGGGAGCCTTAATGGATAACACTTTCAAAGAACTAATTGCAATTGACCTGCAAAACAAAAAGAAGAAAACAATAAACATTCACAAACAATCACATAACAAGAGAAAAGAAGAGAGAAGCATTTAAGAGGTAGAGTGAACTATTTCCCTACATCATTTTGTGGAACACCTAACAAACATGGTCTATCAACTGTAATACAGAACCCTCCACAAGAACATCATCAGCAACAAGGTTATTATATTTTAAGAGAAGGAGAGCATCATGCTTGTGTGTTCCATTAGAAAGTGGAAGCTGATATTTAAAGCGAGCAATTGATGTAGGAAGAATGGTTTCCAATGTGATGACCTAGAGCACAGTACATAAGCTAGAGATGGCCACAAGAAGTTTGCTAATTGCAACAGCACCTAAGGGATTTTCCATTTGGAAATTGGAGACTGAGCGAAATGGATCCATTAACAACTACAGTAAAAAAAAAAAAAACCAATGATAAGCAAACCAAACATGACAATTAAAAAGGTATTTAACTCGAAAGTACGAGCTAGCATTGCACATTAACTACAATCTAGCATAGGACAAGCAAGAGAATTCGGTGCCTTCATTTGCCAAGAGAACAATTAACTGGTTGGTGGGTAGAGAGAAACAAATTGTGCATGCATCTATAGGAAGGAACCACAAAAGAACTCTGAAATCAATGGGTCTAGCATTGGCCCCAGGATTCACATTTAAACAGTGATTGCAAATCTTTAATAAGTACAAAGAAAACACCCAAAAAGATGATCAGTAGCATGTCAATCACACTTCAATATGTTGAAATGCATATTGGGATTAAAACAAAAGGACCGTTAGTCATTGAGTTGTGTGTGAGACACAACATCATAACAGTCTAGGTTTGATATTTAGAGAGAAATGGAAAGATCTTTCATCCTTAGAATTTGGGACTCCAATTATACAGTTATAATTTGCATTTCCAGCAAGCTAGGATTTCAAGGAGGTCTTCCAAACAATTGACTAATGA
>VDFB02267588.1:0-54389 GCA_007258455.2 Sequoia sempervirens | reverse complement strand
AGAAGCCAACAAAATTGTCAATGAAGAGAAAAGAAAGATATTTACTCGCATCTCATACGGATGCAGTTGTGTTATAATTCAGTGTTAAGTATAGACATATTATCTCTAAGATATTTTCATTATGCATATTGAAAGAAGATATTTACTGAGATAAAACTCATAAAGTAGAAAATTATGGCCACATCCAATGTACAATGATATAAAATTTACAGCATTTGCTTTAGTTTCATATAATTCACTACTCAGAAATAAAAAGCATATATCTATAACATGGAATCAACTGTGTCAAAGCAAAATTTTACTAGATTTCAACTGCTAAATAATAAACTTAAAAGCTTACAAGGAAATAAAAAATAAAAAACCACATAAAAAATGTCATTTTTAGCATCTCTGCTAAAATAATAATATATTAAGTTAAATAATAAAAAACTACTGTTTGATTTGATGGCATGAATATTTGGAACTTCTTATCTAACCAGAAAAAGAAAATGATTCCCTTTCAAGGAACTAAATGTGCAAAGGCCATGTGTTCCCTTGTGTATTATTGTATTGATAATGAGAATGGACAAAGCCAAGGAAGTAGGTTCTCAAACGCATGTGCACAATAAGATTTATCATTTGGTGTCCCTCTCATTTTGCGCATAAGACTACACATACCCAGAAACCCCAAGCAGCAAGGAACTCAATGACCTGCCCCAATTCACAATTTCTACAGGCAAACAACATTTTCCCTTTTTTTTTGGGACTTCTTTTAATCAAACTATGTCAGTAACAACCCCCTCCAAAACTCAGCCATTTAAGGGGCTATTTTGGCTTCAAATTTTCATGTGTCAGACAAGTTTTTTCTGGCTCTGGTTATCTCTACTATTTTTTAGTCAAATACACAATGGCTGTTTTACAAAATGACAACGATGCAATAGTGACACCAATTTATATGCAAACCAGATTAATGTGGGCACATGCAAAGAATCTGGGATTTGACAAGCCACTGGATGAGGTAATAAACTACAAGATTTTAATAAATGATGGGTTTCTTCCCATAAAGGCTATGATCATTCAGGTATACAGTGCTCGTCCAAGGGTCAAATTGCTGAAAAGATAAATTTCATCAGTTCAAAACCTCCAATGATAAAATAATTCCAAGAAATACAGTGCTCATCCAAGGGTTATATCGCTGAATATATAAGTTTTTCATCAGTTCAAAACTTTCAATGATAAGGCAATGCCAATAAAAATAGTATTGACATTAGATCTATGTCATAATATAGAGTTATATATGTAATTAGCTTAACCAAATTGGATAGGCTAGTAGATTGTAGATTGTATTTTTAACTTCATTGTTCTAACTCAAGCTTGCACAGATCCTCTCAATATGGACATTTCAGTGATTGACCTTGATTATGTGTTGATATTTAAACTGTGGGTGTAAGTCAGTTCTATAACAATCCAGATAGTTAACTGCATACACTAAATTTATACTTTAATTAGTTTAATATACACCACTCATGTACTGGAGTCTATTTTATGATGTTTGAACCCTTAAGAAAGTGTAGGATAGACTCCTATGTAAATTAAAATAAGTCTCACTGCACCTAATTGAGATTGTCCATAATTTATTTTTCAAGATATGACAGCACAGCTGAAGTGAAGAGCTAGGAGCTAATTATAAAAATCATCCTATGAGAAAATCATCCTATTCTACAGCAAATTATTGCAGCCATATGGCAAAAATTTTCACCTATAAAAATAGTAATTAACACTTTACCTAGTAAGGCAATCTGCTCATTAATCACATAAATTTATTGTAGTCATTTGCTGCAAAAATCTCAGCTATCTACAATAAGTAACATATTCAGATATTCGCAATTACAGAGTGTTTCCATCCATTTACATTACAATTTCAACCTATTTGCACCAACAAGTGCTTCCTGCAATAATTTAAATCTGCATTTTCCCTAAAAATGTTATGACAGAAAACAAAATTATTTTCATAATATGACCATAGAAATGCACCAAAAGAAGGAAAACAGCCAAGTGACTAGTTCATGATTTGATCAAGTGACAGGCTTGACATGACCCTGCAAATTCCATTTACATTCAATGCAGCCAGAACCCAAAGATTCTCAAAGAGTCAAAAATCAGTTTGTTTGGTGGCAATTGCATAATAGTAGAAGATTTTTCCATTTTTTAGTATATGTCCATTCCTTTGCAATGTTAATATATTTAACTTAAATATAGCCATCAGATGCTAGATGGAGTGGTTGAAGCAGCCGATTACCCATGCAGACCAAACATGCTCAAAGCATTTTAGAACAAACTACAAAAGTGAAGGTATGAGCACTTGGTAGTTTGCCTTGATAATAAGAAATTGATTATTATGTTTTAACTTGTAGAATGACTAAGTTTGACGAAAGGGAGTCTACCTGTATAAGAGCTAAACATGGGAGGCAAAGATAGATAAGTTGGAACAGCATCTATCAGGACTGAGACAATGATCTAGATTTTCATTTATGGGACAGGTTTCTTAAAAGACTTGTTGTACGTGTTGTCAAGACGTATAGTGAAATGTTTAAGTGCTTATTTCAATTTGGATGCCCATACCCTATTCCAAAGCTACCATATTGGCATAGGCAGGGAGGAAACTCTCGAAGGTTGTGGAATTTGGCTTTACACCTTCCAATTGCATATGCTTGAAAGTTTCTAAAGCCTTTTTAACAAATCCATTTTTTACATATCCTGCAATCATTATAGTCCATGAGATGACATCTTTTTAAGATATTCTGTCAAACAGTTCACGTGCCTTGTTAATGCTTCCACTTTTTGCATGCATTTCTACTAGGGCAGTTGTGACTATAATATCTAACAAAGTTCCTCTATCCTTTATGCTTCGATGGATGTACATACTGTTCCAAAGCTCCCATTTTGGCAAGGGCAGGGAGGATGCTAGTAAAGGTTCTAGAATTTGGCTTTAAACCTGAGAATTGCATTTGCTTAGAAATTTCTAAAGCAGGCAAATTATTAATTATTTATAAACTAGGAAACAGGCAGAGGTTAGAGAAAAATTCAATTTATTAATAATTTACAGTAACTTGCAATTTGAAACCAAGAAGAATAGGCATCTCAATCTCTAATCAATTTATTTCTTCTATTCATATCCCTCTTAACTCTAAAAATGTTTCATTTTGATCCCTCCCAAATGTAGACCAATGATGATTGATGTGCAACCTCATAAAATAGGGTTCCACAGGTGGGTTCCAAGGGTATCATTCCATATGGTCTTTTACCATGACTTAATCCTCTTATCAACTAATCAGCAATTTCAGACTAACGTTGCCCTGTCTCTATTTCATATTTGTTTAAAAGAAGAAGCTTCCAGATTTCAATCACAAGAGAACTTTGATAAAATGGCAAAAAAATGAATCTTGAGGGATTTATTGGAAAAAAAAACTGCTGTCATTTCAAAATATTTGGCAGTCTTTTCAAAAAAACAAATGTTTTTCATATTTTACCAATTTTTGAAGTTTGGCCCAAGGGTTTTTCCCAGGTTTTACTGCTATGCCTTAAACTGGAGCCATTTACAACTATTTCATTGCATCATGCATAAACATTGGAATTATTTCCATCACCCCAAGCATAATCTGTAGCACTGAAAAACCTTAATCTAGTGGTGTATCGTCTTTGTCCGATTCAATAAGACTAGGCTCTGATTATCTACTAGCCATACAAAGGTAATATCTGGCTTCCCTCCGCTTGGAAAAGTTAAGGACAATCATCTTAAAATTCATTCCAGAATTCAAACCAGAGCCAACTATCATTTTATTTAGATTTGTTTAAAAAAAAAACATTATATCTTTCCGATACAAAATGGATGAAATGATGCGTGGACTACGAGGATGGGTAGAATTGGATATATTTTATCTTCAAGTGCTGCAACTGCGATAGATTGTCAGAAGAATCAAAGAGGTTATTTAAATCTTCAAACTTCCTATTATGTTCAAGTGTTGCGGCTTCGTTGATTTTCAATGGAATCAGAGGGATTATTTAAACCTTTAAAATTTTCTATTTTGTTCAAGTGCTTTAGCTATGACAGGTTGCAAAAAATTTAGGGAGCCTATTTAAACGTCCGCACCCTTCTATGTTTTATGTTCATTTTCTATCATGATTCAATTTTAATATCTAATCCTTAAGTACAGAATAGCTTGCGCTAAGATGGACGCATAAGCAAGGCAGTAATCTGTTTGACATAATGCCTCAGGGAAATGTAGTGTCATGAGTCATAGCAGTTGCAGGATGTGCACAAGAAGGATTTTATTGAAGAAGGTAAAGAAGATTCCAGGCAAATACAATGGATGGATATTAAGTTGCACCCTCTACCTTTATCGGCGTCCTACCTGCCTACGCCAGAATGGGCGCTTTGAAACAAGGCATAGAGATAACGATGGGAGTGCATTTTGACAGTTTATACAATTGCAATGCTCTGGCAGACACGAAAGCAAAGAAAGGTGGGAGAATGGACAGAACGCACAAATGCTTATAACGACTATGGGTATATCGATGCATAGATGGTAGTCACGCAGATAAACTAAGAATGAAGGAAAAAGTTTATCAAGTATTTTGGCTCCAAACTTCTTGGTTGTAGACAGAGCAAATCCCACCACTATTACAATGGACATGGAAACAACGTCAAGGTCAGCAATCGACTTTCACAAAGAAAACAATAAATGCAAGGTCAAACATCTGCAGTAGAAGATCATCGTAAGGACAAAGATATGGTGAGAGGCTGAGGCCAGATATAGATTCAAAAGAAAATATTTTATCAAAGTAAACCCCTTGACCCATAATAATCACCCGATTGCTACATATAGCGAGGTAGATTTATAATGAAATTTTACCTAAGGATGATTCATGAAAGGGGAATGATGAAAGCCATGACTATATGGAAGAATCCTGAATAATAAGACTGCCACAAATACTCGAGATCTGAAGCATATATGAATCGACTTTTATCTAACCAAGTGAGCTCCCACCCATATATCAAAAATTCAACATACCCTTCACCTAATTCCCAACATTATTTTCGCTAGAAGCATAATACGATATCAATCAGGATTTGTGATCAGAGTACAGGCAGGGCAAGAACATCTATGAGAAGGAAACAATTATAGAGATTAAATTTGTTGTTATCTGCTAGCCATTGACAAAATACCACAAGGGGTTATGACCTTGATAGATAACAAATAAAGTTTGAAATTGAGTGGTAAAGTCTACGCAGGAATGTTTTCAACTTCAATGATTACTGCAGGGAAAACATTATAGTCCTATAAAGGATCAAGGTAATTCAAGTATGGAGGCTATCATGAAATGTTGATGAAACTGTAAGAGTGAATCTATTGAATACCACGATCACTCAGAAGTCTCTCCTTCGCTGAAGCACGATGGCAAGGGTTCTCACGGTTAGAGGAGACAAAATTTAAGCCAAACGGATTTAGGGCTCGGTTCAAGTCAGAGTAGTTATAAAAGCTACCAATTTGGTGATGATTGAGATTTAATCTGGAATGACATTACTGTATCGATATAGAGGTAACATAAATGAAGCGACTAAGTCCGAGATGAAACAAACATATATATATAGTCAATCATAGCTACTTTATGCAGAGAATAGTGTCTACAGTCTATTACATTTCTTTCATATTTTCAACCTTTAACTTCAAAATCAGCAATGACGTTCCATTATGTGGGAATAGTGTCCCATTTTGTTTTCATGTGAGATTCGTTATATTTGTAGTGTACTGCTTTATTCTGGCAAAAACCATCATAATCACATGAAGTAAACAACTAAAGTTTTGGAGCAGGAGTTGACAAAATTGTTTTGAGAGACTGCCAAAAGATGATCAGAGGCGCTAATGTCTTCATTGATTAATTCAAAATATTCTTTTAAGTTTATAGTATTTCCAAAATATTCTTTTAAGCTTGTAGTATTTCGAAGGTAAAAGGTTATGTTGAGAGATTTTTGGCTAGATATGTTCTATTAATTTTATGTACTATAATGGAAAAACCTTTATGTTCTGTCTATTCAGCGGCCTCAGCCAAACTACTAACAGCAAATCAAAAAAGATGGAAAGCGCAATGGATTGATAATAAACTAAAAAATGGCCATAAAAACACAAACAGAAAAAGCATATAAACAAGTTTTTGTTTCACTAACAGCTAATAAAAAAATAGTAGCTATAGATTTGCGGACATAATAGACCAAAACAGAACAAAACAAAATGCCCTAAATTACCAGTAAACATGGCAATTATTGCCAGATATGTGGAAAATTGCATAGCGGGGCACCAAGAAGGTTAAAGCATACTTGCCTAAGCAACTAAATTGTTCACTAAATAATAGGTTATGTTTACAATTGCTTGGGATGAGTGCCCTACAGTTTATCACAAAATAATGACGTGAAATTGGATAATATTTAGCAGAGATTTATTGAAGTGCTGGAGAATTTGGGGCTGCGTACCTGCTTATTAATAAATCCTCAACATTCGTAGATGCTTTCATTGGATTAGGCAAGGACAGTTAAAATTGATGAAATTTAATATTTATCAAGATGAATTTGGGTTCTTGAATCAGGTTCACCAAGCGTCTTATTTGGATGGTAAAACCCAAATGCAGAAGCAATCTCATTCACAGTATTATGAACATGCTATGATAATTCATAATACCACAGCAAACACATCAGCCAGTACCCACATCACACTTTCAATTCAAAAGAATCAAATGGCATAACAATTAATGCATTAGAGAAACAAATTCATTGTCATACATGGGATTTATATATAGGCTTGAAGTTGAACTTGAACTTGAAGATGCATATTGAAGGTGAAACCACCCATAACTGAAACGTGCAACCACCCATAAACTTGCGTGCATGTAAAGGTATACTGTTCTAGGTATGGACATCCACCATAGCATAATAAAAAGTGGATTTTGGTCAAAGGTTGTAGCAGCTTTCATTGGAAAGGTTGTCTCACGCTAGACAAAATGGGAAGAGCAGGGACAAGGCACGGGAACAGTTTGATAAAATGCTTTGAATACATAATATCATGACCCTATGTTTGTAGCATGTGCACAAAATGGATTTTTCAAAAAATGGGGGGCTTTAGAAACTTTCAAGCAAACACAATGGGAATATGTAAAGCCAATTGCTGCAACACTTTCCAATGTTAAAATGGGCGCATTCATAGAGGGTATGGACATCCATCTAAGCATACAGGAATGGGGGATTTGTCAGATGTAATAGTTTCCATTACCTTGGTAGGAACGTATGAAAAGTAGGGAAGCAGTCACACATTCTTGTACATTGGTAACCATGCTGACATCAGGTCCATTAAAAGGCTGTAAAACTAAAAACCATGTCTCAAGCTCAAGAATATAGGAGTTCTGAAACTCCAATATTTTGAGTTCTATTTTTTGTTTATTGTGAATAGATTGAAGCTTAGTCATGCCAGAGGAGGATGACAAGCATGCAAAAGGTAAAAGCATAGATAAAGAGCATGAACTATTTGAGAGAATGACTTAAAAGAGATATCTCATGGAATGCAATAAGCATGGGATATACACAAAAGGATCTGTTCAAAAGGTTTTAGAAACTTTCAAGCAAATGCATTTGGCAGGTGCAATGCCCAGTTCCACAACTTTTGCAAACATCCTCCTAGTCTGTGTCAAAATAGAAGCATTGAAATAGGTCAAAACTATAGATGGTTTTAGGAGTGGCATTCTTTATTCCAGAACTTCTTAGAGGTGCAAGAAGATAAAAGATATGGAATAAGTTCAACAATGGACGAGGTCAAATACCATAGATGTCTCTAATAGTGATAAGATGAAAAAGGTTGATATAGCTCTTGGCTAAATAAAGTAAGGCCTATCACTTTATGGATGAAAAGGTTCTATTTTTCTTGGAGATGTGTGATGAAGAATCGTGACAACCACTATTCATGTATAGAAAGTTGTAATTATTTTGCTCGAGAAGGAGATAGCTTGAATATATATATTTGGGGATTATGCAGGACAAGAAGGAGATCATGATTGCAAAAATAAAAAGTCATAATACTTGCAACAGGTGTTACTTGTATAAGATTTCTCCAAATTATAATGAGCTATGTTCTCTAAGGCTAGGGCACTCCGACAAGCACAAGTTCAATTTCCCCCTACACATGTGCAACAAATCGAGTCAATAAGGCTGAGAACATCGACCAACGAATTGAATGAAGCTAATTCAAGGTCCTAGATTCATGTGAAGTGGAAGTTACTGGTGGGTACGTTGAAAGTTTCAGAATCACAAGGAATTTTTGTTGAGGAAGTTTGCAAGATCTCCCATGGATTTGAGGGGCAGTTATAGTAGGCTTTGCAGCTTTCACTACCGTCAGATATAAATATACCTTGCCAATCTGAACATCATAAAATTGGTCAACTGCATCACTAAAGCATGTTATATGTTTTTCACGTCTAAAAGAGTCAAGAAAGCCAAAACCAAACACCTTTCTCTTGCCTCTATTATTTTTGAAGCCATGAAGCACACACGTAGACACCACTTTACCTTAAATTAACCAATACTTCATATAAGGACTCAATGCACCAATTGTTGCATTAGGTGCATCTAATTTATTGCTTGGATAGCATAACACTAACTTGTGTGTAAACATCATTGCATCAAAAGAAAGAAGGCCAATCTCAAAGGTGCCTAAGAGATGAATAGAAGGGGAACAGGGAAGGGAAAGAGGCACACCAACAATGGGAGCCTTAATGGATAACACTTTCAAAGAACTAATTGCAATTGACCTGCAAAACAAAAAGAAGAAAACAATAAACATTCACAAACAATCACATAACAAGAGAAAAGAAGAGAGAAGCATTTAAGAGGTAGAGTGAACTATTTCCCTACATCATTTTGTGGAACACCTAACAAACATGGTCTATCAACTGTAATACAGAACCCTCCACAAGAACATCATCAGCAACAAGGTTATTATATTTTAAGAGAAGGAGAGCATCATGCTTGTGTGTTCCATTAGAAAGTGGAAGCTGATATTTAAAGCGAGCAATTGATGTAGGAAGAATGGTTTCCAATGTGATGACCTAGAGCACAGTACATAAGCTAGAGATGGCCACAAGAAGTTTGCTAATTGCAACAGCACCTAAGGGATTTTCCATTTGGAAATTGGAGACTGAGCGAAATGGATCCATTAACAACTACAGTAAAAAAAAAAAAAACCAATGATAAGCAAACCAAACATGACAATTAAAAAGGTATTTAACTCGAAAGTACGAGCTAGCATTGCACATTAACTACAATCTAGCATAGGACAAGCAAGAGAATTCGGTGCCTTCATTTGCCAAGAGAACAATTAACTGGTTGGTGGGTAGAGAGAAACAAATTGTGCATGCATCTATAGGAAGGAACCACAAAAGAACTCTGAAATCAATGGGTCTAGCATTGGCCCCAGGATTCACATTTAAACAGTGATTGCAAATCTTTAATAAGTACAAAGAAAACACCCAAAAAGATGATCAGTAGCATGTCAATCACACTTCAATATGTTGAAATGCATATTGGGATTAAAACAAAAGGACCGTTAGTCATTGAGTTGTGTGTGAGACACAACATCATAACAGTCTAGGTTTGATATTTAGAGAGAAATGGAAAGATCTTTCATCCTTAGAATTTGGGACTCCAATTATACAGTTATAATTTGCATTTCCAGCAAGCTAGGATTTCAAGGAGGTCTTCCAAACAATTGACTAATGAAGTCTCCTTTCTTTTTTCTCTTCTGAAATACTTTGTCTCTTCACCTGACCCATCAGTCTAAGCTCGTGATTATAAATCTGAGCACTTTTCAGCGGTCCATAAAGTGATTTTGTGTTTCAGATTTTGGAATTTTTTATATTTTAGTGAATAGATAGCTACTCTGTTTATAAAGTACATGATGCATAAATGAGAAAACATTTCATAGGATGGAGAAACAACACATTTGGTAAGAAGATTGAACAAGCTTGGAAAGAAGGCAACCTGATATTGGTGGGGAAAAGGAAATGCAGAAACTTTAAAGGTTGACACATCTTACAAGAAAGTAGAGAGATGATTTCAATTTAGAAGCAACGACCATGATCATTTAGATAGAGTTACAAAAACCAAAAGCTACGACCATGATTATTTAGACAAGACATTACAAACACCAAAAGCTAACAATTCCATAAACATATCTACACAATATAGCCACATCTTGCTATAATAGTGCAAAACTCTTGCCTCCTAATAAAATTGCATATTTGACTTATTTTCATGGTTCCTTGGAATACGGTTATATCTAACATTCGGAACATGTATCTATTGAAGTAATGAAAGCATATAAATGGGCAAACCTGTTGATACATGGGGGTACCTCCATATGCAACCAGCACCTTAAGACCGGTTTGATAAGAGAAACTTTTAACTTCTTGATGTATCTGGAAACAAACAAGTAGATCTCACCCATTAGCAGAACCAATCTTGAAACTTCCACAATTTTACAGTATTGAGCTTTCATGTGTATACCATGAAGGACGCAAATACAATACAACCCCTTTCAAAATAATCTCACCATTCCATGAGTTACAACTATATATCAGTTCTTGTGGTTTTGTTTGTTTATGCACAAGTTTATAGTACAAAGTAAGAATCAACAAGATAACATTTCTACTATGCCTTGTCCATATATTTGTTTATAGCACAAACTACGAAGTACAAACAACAGAGCGAATCATAGGAGCATGAGCAAGAAGTGAATGGAAGCAACAACCTTTGGCAAATATTTAATGTTTGCAAGGGCGACAATCATACATTGGAAAAGATTCTTAATATCTAGGAGAATAAGATTTATTAATTACCATTTTTCACAGTAGTATACCATCCTGAGTTGTTATACATAAAACTCTAAAAATATCAATATCAATACAAATTTGTTCTAGAGATATGAATTGAACAATTTATCAGTTCAATCTGTCTTAGTTTGGCATTAAAATAATAATTTGCAATGGTTCTTCCAACCATAGCCAAAGCTGAAACATCTCTTTAGATTATGATCACAGCCACAAAACTATATTTCACTTAACCTATTTCCTGGCCTATCATCTCCAGATATGGATGCAGCGCATTGAGACCATGGATTGACAATAACCATCTAAAGAATAAATGCAGTCAATAGTCAAGTCATGAACAGGATTAAATAAACCCTTATGAAAAGAACAATTTTGAGGACAAGACATTTTTCAGAAACATTTTCCATATTTACACACTTCATTGACAATGGACAAACCTTTTCTAAGAATCATCTCCATCGGAACCACAACAATCTGATTATCTAGAATAACAATATAGTTGCTCATTGCGGCCAAATCATGGACGAATGCCAAGAGCCAGGTAAGTGCATGTATGCGACTATGTACATGAGAGAGTATAAACAAGCAACAGATAATAGAAGTTGGTTTACCTAACAAGGAACACGAAGGTTTGACTTCAGAACAATTAAAAGTTAATGAATACATGAGAAGAACTTGCTAGAATAAAACATAATAAGCAGTTTGCATGAATGATTATTTACAAAAACCAGACAATGTTGTGCCACTAGACGAGGGCATGGTGGGAAAGATGATGCCCATCAAGCTCGGCAAAATCAGGAATGTAGAAGGACAAGGTGAAGCTAACACAACAAGTAGTAGCAGTAGCAACATTGATCCTAAGAGATGATACTCCATGGGCTCCTATGAATATGTCTTGGATTCTTCTAATCTGCAAGTATTCATAGCTCCCACCCTTTACAGGAAACAATCGAGCACCAGAAACTTGCCACCAACTCCAGGGCAAAGGCCTAATTTGTCAGAATGTATTCTTCTGGACGAGGGGGAAAGATCAATTAGATGACTCCTCATATGGACTTTGTATGTGAGAGTAAAATTATCAAGGCAATTCTTTCTCTTAGGCCTAAAAAGGATGATGCTACTGTCGATAATACTTTTGTGAATTCAGGCCGTGAAAGCCATGAATTGGTTGACTTTAAGAGCAGGGAGTCAGCGTTAGGTGCCAGTGTAGGAAGCACTAGCAAACGCTCATGGGTTAGGCCCAAACGAATCCAATCAGGATCCATGGAGATGTCAGGTTCCTCGAGGAGGGCTGTGTCCTTTAGGTTACCTTTGCCAGTTGATACTAAATTTAGGCAAAGTACAAGCAAGCAGACATTGTCAAGTATTAAGCTAGGAGGAAAACGAGTGGTTGCCTGGTCCGAATCCCAAATCTTGGGATTTGGGGCCTAATATTACGGCTTCTAATGATAACAGTAGTACCACAAGCAATGAAGCTATACAGAGAATTCGGTGCCCTCATTTGCCAATAGAACAATTAACTGGTTGTTGGGCAGACAGAAACGAATTGTGCATACATCTTCAGGGAGGAACCCCAAAAGAACTCTATTTGTAAAGAAGTTGTGAGATAAGCCTTTTAAGTCAAAATTTCCGAATAGGAAACACTTACAAAGAAAAATTATCTATACAAATCTTTGAGCATCCATAAAAGACCTGATGAAGAAAAGAGATTTACACGAAATGGAAGAAAATGAAGGAGATTATGCTTACCTGGAGCAATGTAGCCGTGAGTGCCTACGAAGACTGTTCCGGTATGGGCTCCTTTTCTGCTATAGCTTGGAGAACCTTTGAAACGCCAAAATCAGCAACCTTTGCTTCGTAAAAATTGTCCAACAAGATATTTGTGGACTTAACATCTCTGTGAACAATCGCCGTCGAGCAATCGTGATGAAGATAACCTAGTCCCTTAGCTGTACCCAATCTCTGGCCAATCCAAAATATAAGGACCTCTTCCGTCGCCACTGTGCAAAGCATCGAGTAAGTTGCCCTTGGGCATATATTCATAAACCAGAAGATTTGAGTCACTGTTTGACAGGGAAATGTCATCGAATGAGGAGGGAGAAGAAAATGCATGCCGTGAATGAGGAGGGAAAAATGCATGTCGTGAATGAGGAGGGAAAAGAAAATGCATGCCGTGAATGAGGAGGGAAATAAAAAAATATATTTTCGAAAAAGTATTGTCTTGATTTAAGACAATTAAAAAACTAAAAATATAATTTAAACATAAAATAAATATTTAAGACAAAATCAATATTTTGTCTTAAATTAATGTCTTAAATTGGGGCTTTATGTAGTAGTGACAAAAATAAACCAAAAAAAAAAAATCTACATGCCATATGCTTGGAATATGTCTCGCAAAAGGTTGTTCAATACTGTGGCATCAACATTGAAAGCTACTATGGACGTTTCAATGTTGATGCCACAGTATCGAACAACCTTTTGCGAGACATATTCCAAGCATATGACAAGTAGATTTTTTTTTTTTCGGTTTATCTTTGTTGATCAAAGTGACATATCAAATAGATGTAGTTTATTGTTTCTTACAGAACGTCTCTTTTTTTGTATAGGGGCAATAAAAGAAGTGGCGATTAGCCCGAATAAGCATGGGGTTAGGTTTATAACTTTCTTTCATGCGGCAGATGCAAAGCGAGCCCAGGCAGGCTTGGACGGGCGCAAAGTTGGGCCCTTTAGATTGAAGATCCGTTTGAGTCATTGGAGTCCTGGTCCAAATCCCACACGACTCTACAACATTCCCCCTCGTCATCAACGATAGAGATAAAAGGATGCCGTACAACGCAGAGAGAAAATGTACTACTTCTATGTTTCTTTTCCATGCTTTTACTTTTTATTATGTATTTACTTTCTCTCAGATCCCAGGGTTTTGTTATGCTCTATTAGGATATATTTGTCTAATAATCTCCTTTGATCTATTGACAATACTAGTTTTTTTGGTCAGATCTCAAATAAATCCAACAGTAATACTAGACTAAATAGTCTAATACCCAGTACTTTTGGGAGCTGTTTAATCTTATATACTTTCTTTGGATAATTCTTCCAGCCATCACATTCATCTGGCAGTACTTTCATTTGTATTCTGGAAGGAGGAATATGGTACAAAACACCCCTCATTTTCCTTGTCCCAACTGTCATACTGACTAGATAACCATGCTCAAATTTTCCATAAATACAGCCAATAACAACACTTCCAATAGATGATGCTGGGTCAACTGCATCAAAGTTGTATTTATGATTAAATTTATTAATATGCACAAATGTTTACAGTAGTAATACAAAGGTCAGTCCCTAATCAATGAATTATTTAAAATATTGGTTACAAGCAAGGACCTCCAAGTGCTTGGCAGAATAAATCTTCTGCTTTTTCATATCTACTACAGGACCCTCCGAAGGTGAATGTGTGTATTCTGTCTCTGACAGCGAATGGGAAGCTGGAGGTACCGAAGGGAGTGAAACTGCTTATACAACAGAAAGTATTCAATTATGTGAGAAAAACACAATCTTAATGTGAACATTGCACAGTTTGAAATAACAATTAAATATAGTTTTATCTAGATACCTGGTGATGGCACTAGAGGACCCTTATGCTGAAACAAGTAAACCTGCACATACTGGTGAAGCAGATAAAAATAATCCTTCAGTTAAACAAACGAGGCACTCGTAATTGTCGGAGGAAAGTTGAACACCAAAGTTATCTCTTTCCATTTCCTATTTTTATAGAGCAAGTCTCGACTATAAGCTTTAAACTCTGATCAAAATGCAATTGCCAATTACCAAGTAATATTTCTGTCCCGGTTTGAGAAAATATAGCATCTAAACAATTCACTACATTGCTGTTTCACCATCATAAACTAAAGAAATATGAACATTTCAAATTTCTTCCTCCTTATAGCTATATTAATTATTCAAAAATAAAATCACAAGCTTTAACTAAATAGCAGATATACCAGTTACACACCATGCGCAATTATATCTTCTACAGTCCATATGATGTGTTTTTGTGAATATTAAACATGAGAAGCAAATGAGTATGTGCTCCTTTCTATAGGGTTAATTGAACCATAAATCTGGTGATTCGATGTTGTTAATTAATGTTTGACATTCGAGAATGTAATTATTATGAGAAAGTTAAAGCTTTGAAATTCTTTTAAATAAAATTTAAAAACAGTTACACATAGTGATTTAAAAATCTATATTCAAACTAGAACGTGACATTAAAATGTTGATGAGGTTAAAAATAAAATATATTAAATTGATCAAATTTAAATATATTCAATTTATTCTCTCAAATTTTTAAGTATTATATGATAACAAACCAATCAAACTTATTATTCTAAACTATTTATCATGTTTCAATTCCATTATTACAACTTAGATGAGTTTGACTCAAAACTACACGGTTGAATCCTGATAGCAATATCATAATTTGACACGCTGTGGAAAAATACCTCCTACTTATCAATTGATGAGCTAAAGGGGCTCTATTATGAATGGTTCATAAGGCACAACACTTGCTGAAGGTTTTGCAAATGGGGTAACAACTGCTGGCTTAACCTTGGAGAAAACTCCTGGTTAAGCTTTGTTGAGCAGATCGGATGGGTGACCTCCCGGAACGGACCAGTGCTTCACCTCTGTGAGCATCACCTAGATGCAATGAGTGCTAAGTGGACCATTCGATATCATGAGAGATGGGTTCTTGTTGAACCACTACTCATGAAACATGGGTCAATGAGTTTGACTCGAAACTACACGGTTGAATCCTCGATAGCAATATCACCTGTGGAAAAATAACCCTTATCAAATGGATGGGCTCTATTAAGGCACAAAGGGCGTTTGCTTTGCGGTAACCTGCTTAACCCGAAAAACTTGAGCGCCAGAGCTGGAGAATGGAACCCGTGGACCTTTCCTCTCACCCCAGATGCAATGAGTGCTAAGTGGACCATTCGATATCATGAGAGATGGGTTCTTGTTGAACCACTACTCATGAAACATGGGTCAATGAGTTTGACTTGAAACTACACAGTTGAATCCTGATAGCAATATCATAATTTGACACGCTGTGGAAAAATACCTCCTACTTATCAACTTAGATGAGGTTTAGTCATTTTTTGTTAAAATATACTTAGTATTAACTTAGATGAATACTTCTTGTCCAAATATATTATATGTAGAAATATTACTAGAATAATATCAAATAAATCTTGAACAATGAACTAACTTACAAGAATCTCCTACCTAACATATATTTTATAACTATAGGTATTTGAAAGATTTTTTGAGCTAAAATAAAAGAGTGCTTTTATATTTTCCATCTATTGCAATTAGAGGAAAATTACAAAAATATCCTACTTGTCATCTACATATATTTTACAACTATGGGTATTTGAAAAAAAAAATTGAGCTAAAATAAAAGAGTACTTTTATATTTTCCATTATGAATTTAATATGCTATTCCAATATACAGTATAGTCAACAAGGATTTCATTCTATGACAGAAAATCTCAACAATGATCTCATTCTCTAGAATAGGGTTTTGGGTATTTGAAAGATTCTTTTGAGTAAAATAGGGTAATCAAGGGAAAAGGCAAAAATCAATAGTATCAACCACCAAATACAAAAAAATCAAACCATAGGACCCTAATCTCAACAAGGATTTCAATCTGTAGAATAGGGTTATGGGTATTTTAAAGATTTTTTTGAGCTAAACTAAAACAGTACTTTTATATTTTTCATTATGAATTTAATAAGCTATTCCAATTACAAGAAAATTATAAGAATCTTGCTTGCCATCTGCATATATTTTCCAATTATGGGTATTTGAAAAAAAAAATTAAGCTAAAATAAAATAGTACTTTTATATTTTCCATTATGAATTTATTACGCTATTCCAATTACGGGAAAATTACAAGTCATCTGCATATATTTTACAACTATGGGTATTTGAAAAAAAAATTGAGCTAAAATAAAAGACTACTTTTCTATTTTCCATTATGAATTTAATAAGCTATTACAATTTATATAAGTTGTAATGACAAGAAATATCAACGAGGATTTCATTCTCTAGAATAGGGTTAAAAGTACAGTTGTAATAAAAAAATTCAACAATGAAGCACAAATGAACATAGAAATATCAAATGATTAAATAATATTACCAGCAATCTCTATGCCATGGTTGAATTGCGTTCATTTCTCTTCTCCTTTTTGTTTTATATCAAAATTAGTAGTTCTAGTTGTCTCTAGCTAGCTCGGGTTGAAATGAAAGCAATAGGTCTCTTTTATAGAAAACCAAATTTAAATGAAGGGTCAAGATCAAATGATGAAAATCCATAGATAAGATTGCTTAAGAAGCAATGAAATAGGATTAGGGAAAAAATAGGGTTTAGTTAGGGATGAATGGTGGAGATTAAAGGGTAATAAAACCTTATCAAAGGTGGAAATTAATTGAGATGTGAAGGGATAAAAACGGCACAAATAAAGAGAAGGGATAATGATGACACATATAAAGAGGTTGTGGTGTAAATTAGATGATTACAAAAAAAATTATTTAATTTAGGAGGGAAAGTGAATAATTAAATAATTAAAACAATTATTTAATTATAGAAGAAAGAGAAAATGTTGACTTTTAATTAAAATAACAATTTAATTAAAAGCGAACAAAGTGTTAAATAATTAAAATAATTATTTAATAGTAAAAATGTGGAAAATAAGTAAATAAATAAAATTTATTTAATTATGAAAGAAAAAAGCTAATGAATAATTAAATAATTAATAATATTAAATTATTATTATTATTTTGGTAAGTAAGTTGCTACCACAAGGGAACGCCCAGAACATAGGGAAGAGACACACGAATTGATTTTTTATTTTGCCTTTAGGTTAATAGTTCACATTAAGTCATATCGATCTGATTATTGTGCAAGGGACCACTACTACATCAAGGGGGTATTTAAGATAGTTTTTAAGGCAATATTTGACTATATTGTCTTAAATTGAGACAGAAAAAAAGTTGTTTATTGTCTCAAGTTGTTTATTGTCTCAAGTATTGTCTTTAAGGGGGTGTCTCTATAAAGACAATATAAAATTGTCTCTATAAAGACAATATGATATAGAAGTATTTTTGTCTCTTTAAAGACAATATGAAATTGTCTCTATAAAGACAATATGACATAGAAGTATTTTTGTCTCTTTAGAGACAATTTCATGTTTGTCTCTTTAGAGACAATTTCATGTTTGTCTCTTTAGAGACAATTTCACTTTTGTCTCTTTAAAGACAATAGTTGGGATTAAAGACATTGTCTCTACAGAGACAATATGTAAAAATTGTTTCTTTAGAGACAATATGTAAAAATGTATTAAAAAAATAAACAATTCAATGTTTTCAAATTCTCGTCGTCCTCCTATTTGTTGGAGTTTTTATTTTTTATTTTTCAAATGTGATGGAAAATTATAATAGAAATTATCAATGATTTTGAAGTTGGAACAATGAACAGTTGTCGAATACACAAAGCATAATGTTCATAAAAAACAAAGAAAATAATGCATCCTAATCCAAATTCATAAAGTAAATGCCAATAAGTATTTTTTTATTTATAGTTTATAAACTTGTTCATACAATCATAAGCAACACGTACGTCATAACATGACATACACAAACGATTCATTTCTAGGAAAGAGAAAATGTTAATATTTTCCTAAAAGCCATTGGAATATACCCAACTACAAGCATAACTCTTTCGAGCATGGCAAGGTAGCTTGACAAAGAGTTGACTCAATTGTCTAGATTGGACAATTTGGAACTTTCTTCTTGCATGCTTATGTATGGTCCTCTCAAACGTTGATAACTTTCATTGTAACAATCCACTAAATCATGTACTTTGTTATTGATGAACGACAAGATTTCCAAATCGTCTTTGAGCATAACACAGCCTTTCAAGATTTTGATATGATTTTGGAGAGAGTTGAATTCTTCCTTTAAGATAATCAATACGGTGAAAGAAAAATTTTCCTGCAAGCAAACAATATTAGATTTAACAAGTAAATCCATTTGCATTATTCATTTAAAGAACCACAAATCCACAAGTCTCTACACATTAACTGAAAATAATAAATCTGCAAATCAAACCCCAAAAAAAATCCAATTATAAGCAACCACTACACTAGTCATTTGATAGCCCAAAAGTGAAAATATGTGATCCCAAAAAACTTTCACAAATATTTTCTTTCATATAACTTACTGCTCAAGCTGGGCTGCAAACTGTGCAATTTTAAGTTGGCACTGGTTAGCCGTACTAGTAACTTCTTCACCTTGATAGAGCCCTGCAACTCGCTCAAACTATTCCAAAGCCAGTTCCAAAGTTTCTTCAGCTTCATATATTTCACCGAATTCCTGTAGAAAACAATATTTTGAAGTACATTGGAAATCTAAATTATGGAAATTGACTTCTAAATTTCCAAATCAAAATCTGGTTGATGACCTCCAATATCCCAATTGAAGTATAAAACTCTAGAAACCAATAGATCTGATAGATACATGAAATTCTAACTTTATAAATTATAAACAATAAAATTCTGCTTAGACACAACCAACACACAGAACAACCAAAACTCTCAGGTAAGCCAATTTCAATTATGATGCTAAGGTAAATCAATCACAGAAAAAAAACTAAACGGACAAGGAAAATCTCTATGAAATTTAGTGTAATGAAGAATAGTTTAGACGCTGTGATAGTTTTAGCATAAGAAGGAGTACAATACAAGAAACAGTTGTGAGAAGAAGTACCAAGAACTGGAAGTTATAGCCATCTCCCACTTTAAGAAAAAGACACAAAATAATGGACTGGAAAGAGAGGATAGCCATAGTAGTGCCAAAACTAGTGTTGACCTTAGAAACTACTATCTTTGGGTCACCATTCAAATTCAAGGAGGACTGTTTGGTCTTTTCTCTATCTATGACCCCAATCACCTCTTAATATGACCTAAGTTTGGAAATGGATGAGGTATAACTCACCATTATAGATTGGGTTCTCAAGGGAAACTTTAACATGGTTGAATACTCTTTTGACATACGTTGGAGTAACAACTCACACTTGTCTTGAGTTAAATTTGATGCATCTAGATCTTAGCCCATAATTATTTGGGTGTTTTTGACTCATTCACTAGATTTGCATAAATAGTTAAAATCACCATTGGTCCACTTGGAGTAATTGTAAAGATAGATTCTTCAGAAAATGAGGTAGAATCCTTCCCGTACTGAAGCCATAAAGCAACAAGATCACGTTTTGATTGCAGAATCACATCTTTATGGCTCTATTTCAGTTAGTGGGGAAAATGTGACTTATAAATGGAGGTGGAATTCCTATCATGCAATGTATAATGGAGCTGATGTTGGCATGGACAGTCAATAAGGTGTTGCAGGGCAGATTTCACTTTTTCATCACAGTCATGATCCACCTATTGCCCTATTAGCTAAGTGACCTAGTACACCTATGTACACCTATGTCAAAACAAAGCAATTAGGCAATTACTTCATCAACATAAGCAATAACAAAAAATGCAATGCAGTAATATTAAAAGGTAGGGATTGTACTTCCTCAAAGGAAAAATAAATGACTGACATGCATGGTATTAAATGGTTCGAAAGCTTTGGAATACATGTCTAAAAAACAAGAGAACATGTAGAGAAACACAAAAGAAAAAACAAGATTTTGTATGGAGTGGCATAAACAGTTGGAGGACACAAAACATCACACCATCAGAATACAAAATAGTTTACAGTGTTAATATACCTTAAAACATGTTCCAATGGAAGAGAACTTGGACGATTTTGAAGACTCCTTAGGCAAAGGAGGGAAGAGACCTACAAAAAGGGAACATTTGGAAGCATTCAATAAAGCTTACTGCTTCGCAACAACAAAGTCCTTGTTCTTTTCAAGGAAAAGATCTGCCTAGTAAGTGACCTACAAAATAGATAAAATGCAGAATTTAAACAATTAGTTGATAGGAAAAGTGTTGCTTAAGCTACATTGTTGGGCCAGGGAGAGTAAACCCTTACATCACTAGCATAGTGATTAATAGTGAACTCAGTACAAGCAAGTTTTGGCTTGGAAAAATGTTTGTGATTTTTGTATGTTAGATACATCTTTTGGGCAAATGTTTCATGTGTAGACTTTGGAAACATACTACAAAATCAAGAAAAAAAGATAAATTAGGGACATGATAACCCTCTAACCTCTCTCATAACAGAAATACAAAATATATAATCTTACCTATTCTCTATAGAATAGATGCACAAAATATGCTGATAGTTCTAAAGTGGTTGTTATTAAGTTTTTCCTCTTCATTTTAGATGTCAAATCAAATGAAAATAATAATATAACTTCAGCTCCAAATGACTAGCACAACTAGCACAACAGCTACATTTGTACCAAAGTACTGACAAAATAAAACCCATTAAAGAGTTTGAAGACATATAGAGAATACAAGCATACCAAGCTTCATCCAGAACTGCAATGATCCCTGAAGGTTTCTACAATAGCAAAACAAGATAATCAACTGTCAAAATAGCATCCAAGTTCCATAAAATATCCCTAAGATATGCTATTCATTTAAATTTCCAAGAGAAAACAGAGTAAATGCTGAAAAAGGATAATAAAGTACACTGGAGTAGTTATTTTTCTCAACATACAACCATCCGAATGACTTGAGTACGAATATTGTTGGGTTCAGCTCTAAGTTTCTCAACCACATGACCTGCAACATTGGATCTTCTTTAATGGTTTTTTATTGCCCTATTCCGAATATTGTGCCTCTAGGTGCAAGCTAGGAGTAAGATGGCAAATGTAAATTGATTTGGTTGGTCTGCCTCATGAAGACACCTATGTCTTTTGTAAGCTGCAATAACTGTTTTGCATGAGAGGCTATCTCAATTTTTTTTTATGAAAAAACATTTATACGAGCATCAATCAAAACTTACACACTTGCAATATATGTAAAATTTTCAAGTTTTGATCTTGTCAAATAGATAATCTAGGACATGTCTTCAACAAGAAAAAAGGTTTATTGATCAAAAATAGAAAATAAATCTGAATGTACACTAGTATGGATCCTTAGATTTAATTGGCTAATAATTAAATAATAATAATAAAATAAAATTAAGAGACATTATATGATTAAGTTTAGTGGTCATTTAGATCAAAATATCAATCATACTCTCATGACTCTAATTTGAAGCTATTTAAGTTCACAACTAGATGTATTCTAACAACTCTATTTTCATGCCTGACAAAAATAATTACTATTTCACAATTTTTATTTCCATTAAATACACAAACTAATCAACACTAGAAACCAGACACAATATGTCTGTTGTTAAAACTCAATTTCTTTTTCTTGTCTCCTCCAACACATGTGCAGATATAAATTAGTTGTTAAAAATTAATTATATAAAAATAAGAAGGATAAATTAAGTGTGATTTAGATATACGAATGATTAATATAATATAGATAAAAGCACATGTGTAGATATATGCCTCTATCAAATTGACCTGTTTCTGACCTTGATCAAGTATTTCAATGATTTTGATTTTATGGACTTCATATTTTCATCAGAACATGGTGATGTTTGTAGTCAGACCAAGAATTTCAAGTTGGTTAACGCTTCTGAATTCAAAATTAATTGAAACTGAGCTCTTTCAAGTATCTTTAATGTCTTGTTTTCTATAGTTATTTACTAGTTAAGAGTTAGATTTCTCTTTAGTAAATGGATGGTCTAGATTTCTCTTCGAGTGGGCAACCTCCTTAAGAGCAATGTTCTATTATAATAGGACTCACTAAATGTGCAATGGATATGCATAAAGTATTAGAAGTAATGTAATTGTTAAATAATTCACTCGACATTTTGTCAAATTTCTTACTCTTTATAAGTTTAGAAACTTATTTGTAATTTTGTAGTGGAGATTTTCCTTCCTCTAGACATCCAGTTTCTGATGTCAATACATGTCTTCAAAATACTTCTAAGCTCCAGGAGTAATCGTTGGAAGCTGGCTTTATTCTTCTATTGTAGCAATAAACAGCTCATTGAACATCATGTTCTATTGAGAAATCCAGTGAAGTAATCTGTCTGTTCAAACTTTTAATCAATTGTGTCAAGATGGTTTAAATAGTTGGCTTTTTTTCTGGATCTATGCATGTGAAATATGATTTTGATAGTGATCAACATTTCTTTATTTTTGAATACCGTAAGTGTACTTTACTTGTAAACTCATGGCTACACAACTAATAATGTTACCTTTCAATGTAATGGATTTCCATCCTTGAAGTTTGCAATCATTTACATATATTTTATACAAACTTCATGCCTTAAGTTATAACTATTTTGGTTCTCTGGCTACACCACCACCAAACAATATGTGTTTTGTATTGACATGGACCTCTTTTATTAGATGGAGAGAGATGCCTTTAGGGCTCAAGTAGGGTCTAAGAGGGAATTTAAGGTAGGAAGTATGCCTTCATGCATCATGGTATTATTGAGGAAGCTAGAAATAAAAATCTTTAAAAGGGTATTGTTGTTTTGTTGACTGAAAGAAGGCGTTTGATAATGTCACCGGATATTTGATTTTTGGGCAGCTTGAATCTCCTAACATGCTATTCCCTGATTTCCTACATTATGAGACTGTATGACTTAGTGGTATGCCATATTTCTATAGGCATGTGTCCTAACACTAAATCACTCTTGTTAGGGATGTTCTCTTTCTCCACTAGATCCGCAACTTATTCTTTAAGCTTTTGTGGTGGTGTTTACTTCTTGTGGAAGAGGCTTGTGCACATAACTTGATGTTCTTGATATCAAGCAGCTACTAGCAAATCTTGGTGAAACCAAGATCGTGAATTTTAATAGTGCCAAGGAGGCTATGCCTAGGTTTTATTCTTTTTCAAGGGTTAGGCATAGGTAGGTCACTACAATGTATACATGGAGCAAATTCACTAGTTTTTTCTTCAGATTGTAGCATTCACTGCACATTGGAGAATCCTCGAAACTCATTCACAATACTTACATTATGGAGTGCATCAATAACAGCAACATAACATGAAATTAGATATGTTGCTGCTTAATTTTGTCATATTATGGTGAAATGAGTTGCTTTTGCTAGTTATTTACATGGCAATGTGCTTGTTATACTTGTTTTTGTTTCTGGAAAAGAGTCTAGAAATTTGTAAGAAAATGTGTAATCACATAATTAACAAAAATTAAGGCATGATATATTCTAAAGTTAAAAAGAATGTGCTGGTTTAATGAGTACGTCAATTTGTTCTGAAGTTTACTACTTGAAGAAAGCAATTTAATTTTAATGTGAAAAATCATGAAAACTTTACAGTACAAACAATTACAACAAGTGAGACTTTTTATCTCCCTATCCATCACAGCATTTGGAGGAAATCATAAATGTAAATATAGCTTGAATTTCGTACCTAGGACTCAAAAGATGTGGGAGTACTGGCTATGGAGGCCTGTTTGCTGTTTACTACATTGCTGGCCAGCTTCATTATGGCTTTGGCCTGCCAAGTACATGTCATAATTTAAACTGTGACATACCATTCATGTTGAGTAGGAAACTACCATATAACCATACATGAATACAACCTTGATAGAAAAGAGCTCTAAGCTAATCATATTGACTTCATCTTACTCGTTATTCATTTACATGTTGTATGTGGAAAATGCATGGAATATGGAGTATCATGAATTCTTAAGGTCATAAGAATTTACTTCTTATGTAGAACTAATGTCTTGCCTTTCTCTCAATACTACATATTGTTAACATAATTTACTTTCTTGTTCAATGCATGGTCTATTTTATATGATTCCAAATTTCTTATATAATAGCATTCTAAGAACTTTATTGAGTTTACTTTGGGAAAATGTTTTCTCAAATGGGATCCCACAATTGCTAATTTTATCATCCACAAGATGACTATCCAATTCTAGCCACATTCTATCATATCTAAACATATCTTGCAATTCATTTTCTAATAAGAATTTTGAATTAGTATTAAATGTCTGCCAAGACATGATTTCTAGCAATCTAATCCTTAACAGAGCAAAAGAGATTTTTCTTAGTGGAAAATTATTAAAGAATGTGGGAAAACTTTTGAGGTTTTATACTTTAATCTAGGATTTCAGATTCTAGTTAAAAGAGAATATGGATTACCCAAATCCATTGAATCCAAAAACCACATTTCTCTCTTGAAGTTCACAATTTTCCTTCTAAATTTTCCTTTACGTGCCAAAACACAAATCTCTATGGTGTTTACATAAACTTCATCAAAATAAGCAAATCTTGATTTTATTTTCTTTTGGATGCACTAATTTATGGTCGTTTTTGTTTTGGAATTATCCTAAAGAAGTTATGGTGTCTTGGATATTGTTGACTATAGAATGTATCGCAGATAATTGTATTATATATGCATTCGTTAGATGAATCCCATAACCATAGCGGTATGTGTCATATATATATATATATGGGACTAACAACAGAGTAATAAAAGCAAGGTTCCATATGAAATTATTATACATAATTGATAATAGTACATTGACATTCTATAATGACTTAGTAAATTATAGAGATGGAATGATTTCAACGAAACCTTTCCTTTATTACTCTGTTGTTACCATATAATCATCAAACTATTTCATAGTGTTGTGGTGAGCTTTGGGATAAAATCTTGTATATATCCTTTTGAAGAAACTACAAGTCCCATGGAGGATGATCTTCATATGTTCTTTTGGGGAGGACAAGATTGATAATGACCCTTTCCAATTGTGCAAGTCAAAATGAGGAATATTAAATATCCTGTTTGTAATGAGCTTTGGTATAACAATCAGTCCTTTCAGTCATTCGTAGTTTATCTTATAAAGCCATCAATCTTGTTAAGGAACACAATATCAACTTATGGAAGGGATGGTATGTTCACTTGCACAAGAATACCAATACTTTTAAGGGTGGTTGAAAAAATAGTGCGTTACACAAGCATATGCATTCAAGCGGAGATGTGGAGCCTTGAAGAAGTTCTATCAAGAATTTGGTCACTGTCATTTTCTGAGACTTAAATTTTTGGGTCCATAATATGCTTAGCAAGATAGAGCTCTTTCTTAGAGATGTAGATCACAGATGTAGAATTTGGAAAAGCATGAGGTCAAGCCACCTATAAGGATGTCATTTGAGAACTTTGACCATGATTGACCATAAGTCTAGAGTTTTTAGAAATCAAACATGACTGGCATTTTATTTTTTAAATGCTTAAAAAATATAAGGCTAAAATTTCTAATCAAAGCTTATGCATAATGAGTTAGTAAAATATTTGGATGAGTTTCTTTAAGGGATTTCAAAACTACATATATTAAATATATATGGAAATATGTGCAGAAAAACATTTAGAGGAAAAGGATTCTACAATTACATCTACAAAATCCTTTTTAATGGTGCACTGTAAAAGAGTGAAAGGCAGAGCTACAGCTATGAATTTTCAACTCACTATACACAGTAAAAAGAATTAAAATATGTTCATAATGAAATTTATCAATCAAAATTGTAGCAAAAATATGCACACGAGACAAATATGTGGGAGGACCAAATTATAGTTTTATTATTTCTTTTCTTGCAAGCCATGGAATGTATATAATAGTAGAGAACCCCTCACCATTCCTTATTTCTACACATTTCCTGCTCAACGAACACAAAATAACCTTGAAAACGAGCAACTTCTATGGACTGGGCATACAACATTGGAGACAAGAACTAGAAATGACATTCGCAGCCCTTAAACCTAAATCTCTCACAGAAGACTTCAGTGAAACATGGGAAAACAAGGTTCAAATGACGAGTTCTGCATGGGTGTAACACCACCAAAATGTGTGCCTCTATGAGATTGTGTTTGCTAATTGAGGCTACTTGTAGAATGGATGTCAACTAGCAAGTCCTTATGTCTAAAAGCAAAGAATATAGCACAATATATTCCAATTCTCAAGTAAAATAAGAATGGACAACAACAACTAAAAGTAAATGCTTAACAAGAATTATACAAATATTATGATTTGATTGGATGCATTGGAAGGCTATTTTCCATGCAAGATTTAATTATAAAAAAAGTTAATATGTGTTGCACCTTGAAGCCCATATTTAGCACAACTAAGGCGGAGTCCATACAAACTATTATCAAAAAAATATTGGTCTAAATTCTCACCTTAAGCCCATCCTTATTTCCCTTCAATACAACTTGAAGATAACAATCCTGTATTTCTTTCTCTAACCTATACATAACAGTCAAGAGAACATAATCATATAGCTAATTGAATGGAGAAAAGTATCAACATTCAATACGTTTTACAGGGTGGAAAAAATGTGATAGGAATTTCCATCGGTATAGGAAATATTTGGTTGAATGCAATCAATATCCATGAACTAGAACATATTTGTTCTGCTTCTTCATCTTGTTAGATTGCATAAACTTCCACACCTACACTAAACATTACTTATCAAGGAATTCCAATACATAATATAAACATCAAAAACCATGTCTTCTGTAAGAGCATTATTTCCCTAATGCAAATTCTGATGAAAGCCTACATCTACTCTGTCTGCTATTCAAAAAAGTCTCATATTAGAAGAATTATTAAAATTCTTAGAACTAAATTTGTTAACTCCCATGTGCAGATTGGGTATTTTAGATTTGTCTCAAATTCATTATGATCTGTTGTTGACACTATTGTACATTAATCATAGGTGTAGAAAATAAAAGTAATAATAATATTTTATATTATTATTACCTATATACATTACAAGTTGAATGGTCATCTTGAAGATGAACTTAACATTTCACGTTGATAAATATGTACTCTATTACATTTTCAGGTGAATGAGAATTAGGTTTAACTTTTCTATTTCCAAATCCAATCATAATCCATTTCCTGGCCTGACATCCATGACTATTACATTTCAATCTAAAAACCTAAACGATGGCATCAAACCAAGCTAGATCTAAAAAGAAGCCCAAATACAGTTCATAGTTACTCAGACTTGGAAATGCACAAAAGCTCCATTATTTTAGAAAATATGGATCTCATACCATAAAAAGAGAAACTATGTTTTGTCCAAAGATTGGTTGATACCTTTTTGTTCGGGATCTCTTCAATCTTGACAATAAGCATTTTTTATCATCAAATGATGAGCTTTCAAAATACTGGCAAATACCAAAACCAACAAATGCCAACAGATGAAGTAGAACAAACACAGTGAACTTATTGCTAAAATCAAAACATACAAAGGAAAAGAAAATTAAAATATTCCTCAAACTAAATTTTGGATTTACGAGAAAATATGCCAACCTATGGCACAATGGGTCTACAATGGCAGTTGGCTCCAAAACCAATAACTAAAACTTAACGTATTGCTTGTTGGTGCTGAGTGGTTGGAACTAGAACCAATAACTAAATGCTTCACAGATGGGAACCTAGTGACAGCAGCAGCTTGGCCTGCACATCCTAAATTTATCTCCCAAATTATGGTATCGTTAGGAATTAGTGTATCATTTTGAGCTGATGGTCATGTTACCTGAGGACTAATTGTACTTTGTATGTGCAAAAATGCTTAGTTGTATGGACCTGCTTTGTTTAATATGTAGTAGAACTCTGTATAGATATGCAATAGGACACACTTCCCGACCCTTAGGAATGTCCATCTTAAATACTTCTACGGAAACTTGTAGGTACTTAAAAAGATAGAAAATCTTTTCCGCTTGTTAAATCTTGTGTAAGATCACGAGTTGCTTTCAACTTAGTGTGGTCTGCAAACCCGGTGTTGCTTGGTGCAAAATAAGAGAATTACTAAAGCATAATTAAATGGTTCTTTAAGAATATACATCACCAACTAATGGTGTTGCTTAAGAAAGAAATGTCTCAGTAAAAGTACATATTTGCATTGAACTAAAAATAGGTTTTGACTAGCTGCCCTTTTTCATAGCTCTAGAATTAATAAATAGAATTCAAAATAAACCCTAAATTAGTAATTTTTTAAGATGCTATTGGTTTAGAGACCTGCCTTTAATTTTTTATAGTGAGCCTTATCACATTAGCAAATAAAAAATATTAAGTCAAGTGGCAAAGCACATTTCACTTTTGTGACTACCAACCCATTTTTATTTGCTGATGAGAATCTCATGGACATTTAACTTTATGAGGTGCAAGACCAGTTTCAGCAATTGGTAAGGACTCTCTTGGAGGGCCACATCACATGAGTAACATGGATAAGTTAGCCACTATTGCTAGACATTTCCGGGAGGGTGAGGAAGAGTTGGCTGAGATATATACATTAGAGACGAAGGCAGGTTATGTGTTACAGGTTTTTCAGATAAATAAGGTGATAATACTAGATGAATCCAAGGTTCAGAGGTTTCTGGACAAACTTTAGAGAGTTCAGGATGCTACTGCTGCACCAAGTCCTTTGGGTGGGGTTTCAAAGTGGTTATTTTTGGCTATTTCTATTTTGGATCATATCTATTATTGTATTAGCTATTTCTAAATGACCTTCTAGAGGTTCTATATGTAGAGACTATATTTTTAGAAAAAAAGAAAAGACAATAATAATGGTTCTACAGTGAGAATGATGATTTATCAAAAAATAACTCTTACAATGCAATTACCAGCCCCATTTTTTAGAGCATTTTACTGGTCAATACCTCCAAGAACCTCTCTTCAGTTGTGCAGATTTATAAAAGAATTCTCTTCAGACTGTATTGATATTTAAAAAATGCCAAGCTCATATATTTGTAGCTTAATGTTAAAAATAATAGGACAGGTACAATGGAAATCAAGGTTTAAGTGGTCAAGTTATAATTTATGGTCGTTCCATTGATTTTTCCAACTATATTCATGTTACCTATAGTTAAATGGCTCTTAGAATATACTTCATCTCATATATTATATCTAATCATCTTTTCTTAAATTTCTCAAAAAAAAGTATTTCAATTCTGTTGAGGGATAGAGGATGGCATATCAGGCTTTTCTTAGAGATTGTTTTAAATTGTTGTTATTTTACATCTTATGTCAACAAGTTTTAGGACATAACAATATTCTTGTCTTCAGAAAAAATTAAAACTAATGATTTGGAAGTAAAAGATGCAGACATATACTATGTAAATAAAAAAATTAAGAAAATTCAAAATAATAAAATTACAAGTGCTACGAAATCCTTCCACAAAATGTTATGTGCTCACAATTCTAATCTATTTTTGAGGAAAGGAGCACTCTTTTCAATTCTTTCAATGGTGGCCAATGACTGCACAAATCCAATTGGAACCATAAAGAGAATAAAAAGTGAGAAGACAGCAACAGATATCACCAATCCCCGAAATGTGAGCTCAACGAATGGAATAGGTAAATTTTTCCAATATACATCACGTGGCTCAGGGGCCCACTCTGTTAACCAGATTGTTGGATTATTGCTCTGTTGTGTTTGTGCACACATAGCTACTCCCCAGCGTGTTTTGAATAAAACAAATCCTACAAGCATTAAAAAAAAAAAAAACTATCCTACAATTGGTACAAATTACTAGAATATTCTAACAAATACCAAGATAAAAGTCTATTTTATTTTGATAAAATAACATAGTCAATAAGTAGCACACTAGAATGATTTGTGGGTGACTGGGTAAAATCTCAACTGTAAAAACCAAATGCTACATACCACTATTACAAGTGCCCAGAGAGATATAATTGCCCCTATATTTCCTGGTACTGCAAAGGTTCACGATCCAGTATTAGATGAGAATTGCTTGGTGACTGCTAGAGATATTATAAGAAACATTTAAAACTTTCAATACCAGTTCCATTTGGGAATAACTCCTGCCACAGGTAACGAATATCTGTTATATTCATTTTTAGACCTTGCCACATCAACCTACACTAAGTGGTCAACAACAAGATCCACAGGTACCTGCAACCAAAAAATAGAACAATATCAATAGCTGGAAAAAAAGAAAAATACCATCAATAACAGGAAAAATGATTAAGAAATATAAATCTACAGTAGAATTTAAAGTAATAAAGATTGAAAGAAACAGAAAAACAAAGCAATCATAATTAAATAGTAATCTTCAACAACCATCACTGCCTCGGAACAAATAGATAGACTCTGCAATTGGTAGAAATAGGAATTAATCTTAGACATAATTTTTTTTTTCCAAAATTTTAAAATATATTAATCTTTTGAAATACAGTAAAGATTTTATTTCTCAAACTTCATGTTGATTTAAATGATTTTTTTCCTCAATCTAGTTTTCCAATTTTTATGAATAGTGAAATCAAATTCCAACCAGTGACCATAGACAAGATATAACACACAAAGTGATAGGTATGACTTCTTACTACAGGCAAAAGGCCGCCTCTCATTGCTTGTCTTCTTTATCTGTATGTTTTTAATATTTTATCACTCCTGTAAAATCTCGTCTTCACATAAAGCATGATTTATATGATTATTGAATGATCAATATGGGCTTTGATGGTATACCTTAAATGTTGGATACTGGTGTGATCCAGCTTCATGACATTGACTGATTCTTTTTCTCCTCTGTTGTCCAATGTAAATTGTAATTATTTTGAGAATATTGTTCGAGCTTTGAAAAACGGCTTGTTAGATGTGAGCATTTCACAAGCAGCCAACAATAGAACTACTAGCTCTAAGGCTTCTAGTAGTGCAATAGGGGCAAAGGTGGGTTCCTAAAGGTTGGTGCATCAAAGAACCGTTCAAGCAGAAATGGAGATAATGTGGCGTGTTGGAGTTGCAATCATTGTACATTTTCAAACGTGAATTCTATGACTGTCTGTAGCATGTGTCATCATGCACACTGATGCAATTGTGATTACCAAATATCATGAAAGACAACATAGATTGTAAAGCTATGCATTTTTTCATTTGATCTTATGTTGTCCAGTGTTGATCTCTTGAGAATGTTTTTAATTAACCTATAAAATGGAATGATAATCAATTCCTAAATGATGCTGAGGAAGTGAAGGAGATCATCATTCTTATTTCTAGTGCATTTGAAAGGTGGATCTAAGATTCTAAATGTCTGGCCAGATTGAAACTGAAATGAAATATAATATAAATTTGATCATTCAAGTTGCTGAATTCCAGGTGCAGAATAAGGGTGCCTCAGCTCATGTTAAGTTGAAATGGTTGCCCTGAAATGTGAATATGTCTTACAGGTCCCAGAGTTGAGACATTCCAGGCAGCCAAGATCAGATTGGCTTTAGTCATCATGACCAAAAGAAACTCAAGAAGAATATAGTGTTTTTATTTGGAGAGAAGCTTAGATGTTTTTCCTTGGGTCATATTATTTGGATTAACAAAAATCTCAATAACATTTTGAAGTCATTTCTGATGATTGACAAGAGCATGATTTCAACAAATGCAGGAGTGTTGTCCTAATAGTGCTGTAGCTGTGTAAATATACCTCTTGATTTTCTCTAGTTCAATGTTCTAATCTCCAGTGTTTCTCATGTCTGTGTATAGAATTAAGCTTAAATTTATCTGTGATGTTTTTTTATTTAGGTAGTTATCAATTATGTAAAAATGTCAAAATTGTACTTTGTTGCAAGTTAATTACCTTGGTCATGCCAAGTTTTTCCTACTGACTATTGTGAGAATATACAGTGAACATTGTGTAGGCATAAGTTTTCAGTTTTGGTTTTAAAGGCATCTCCCCACTCTCTTCAATGTCCTGTACTCTGTTAGTGATGAACATAACCTATGGATGTAATAGTAAGGTGGAAAAATTTGGACTTTCATTATATTCTCATCACATAATGTTATTATTTAAGTTGCAAGCTAATATATGCATAAGCTTAATCATGACAGTATTCATTGTAGAAATAGGTTTGAGATTTTCTGGGAATATCATAATTTCAGGAACAATACTTATTTGGAGGTGAATGAATGATGCTATGTGAGCAATTTGTGCCTTCGTTTTAAAGATAACTTATAGATAGCAACAGAGATTTAGAGGTTCACAAGTCTCCAGCCTCTGGGATTGGAGTAAAACTTGTGTCAAAGTTATATCATGGAGTGGGAAGCAATATGCTATCAATTAACAAGCTGATAGGTATATGCTAGTATTTAATGGTGCCATAAAAGCATCTTTGATGGTGATACTTGGGTTGCCAAAAACATAGAATAATATGCAAATTATATGTAAATTCAGGAAAAAATACTAGTACACAACGAGTAAACAACTTCAAAGAACATAGAATAATGCTACAGTATTCCCCCAGGCCCTTAAAGAAACCTCTAGAAGCTAGAAGAGAAAAGGACGTCATTTCATTTCAGTTCTGAGTTTTCAACAGTCAAGGATCAAATCCACAACTGCACATTTGACCCTGCAGGTGTGACTCTATCCTATGCAAGTTCAACCCTACAAGTGCGGATTCAACCCAAAAAGTCCAAAATCAACCCTGCTCTTAACAGGCACGATAAAAATGAAGGTGGAAAGCCATTTTAATAGGTCGAAAGCCATTTTAACAGGTCTGATAAAAATCTTTAAAAGGCACGATAGTCAAAGAATCACTGGAAAATAATGTTTAAATGCATTTGGATTTTAAGATGCTCTCCTCCTCCTCGACCCTAGGTTGACTAAACACACACACTCTCCACCTTGATCCACAATGTTTTCAGTCTTATGTCAAAGTTTAGCTGATTGGTCCACAACGTTTTTGGTCTTTACCAAAACATTTCCCTCCAAAGGTTGACTAAACACATTTTTAATGCTAGTATGAAGTCAAGTTTAGATGATTTCACAATAGTTTCATTGACATATAACAAGGAGTAGAAAGGGCACGATGGCATTTTCTGCAACTGGGACAAGAAAATTAGCAGCAACGACAACCTGCAATGGTGTTGGAAATGGTGTTTCCTCTGGTGAAGGGTTTTCGTGATGGTGATTTAGATGAAAGGAAGGCAATTAGTTGACTCAAAGGAGTTTGATTTGAACATTTGGGAGAATGCATGGGTCGAGGAGGAGGAAACTCTCCTCAACATTCACCTAGAATAAGAATCGCTGCCAAATAATGTTTAGTGCCACAAAAACCAGCATATATGCACTCATACATTGCCGGGAAAAGAAATAGAAGAAAAAAAGAGATGAAGGTGGGGCACACCTGGGCTGTTGCTGAAAGGCCTTCATGGAAGTTTTATTGTTGTCGCTTGTCCAAGAATCTAGATCCACTTTTTGCCCCTTTTGATTTTCTAAAAACCCCTTGTCGTTTCTGATGAAAAAGCCCTTGTCATTTTTGGAAAACCCCCATTTGTGATGCTTCGTGACCGCTGTCTGTGCTGTTCACTATTCTTCATGCCCGTTGTGCCGTGCCTCTGTTCCTCTATTGGTATTTTGTTCCCATGTTCCTGTTCTCTGTTCTAAAAGGGAAATGAAATTAATGCCTACAGATGACTCGATTGAAGGTAATGTCCAATGTTGGAGGGAAAAGGAAACTTTGGAGGGAAACAAAAAATATATTTTAGAAAAAGACTTTTTTTTATTGTCTTAATTTAAGACAAAATTAAACAAAATTAATATTGTCTTAAATTAATGTCTTAAACCGGGGCTCTATGTAGTAGTGGACCCAACTTAGGTTTCATTTACCACGCTTCCACTTGTCTAGGGTTTTAGTTTCATTGGCCAGCTCTACCCGATGTGACATTGCCTATCCTTTTAACCATTATGGTTTTCTATCGCCACTTTTATGTAGTTCTTGTATTTCATTTTCATGATTTTCACATGCCCTGATATGAGGCCTCATGCTCATGATACTGGTGAAGCTTGAGTCCAGATAGTTATTTACTGTGGCCCTCACCATGTGCAGGTTTTTAGTTGGATATTTGTGGTACGGTTATTCTTCGGCCATCACTTTATTTAGTCCCTTCTGAGAAAGGTTTTATTGCTACTAGTGCGCCATATCGTTTGCTTGTTTGTTTCAATATTTTTATGGCTAAAGAACATCGTCTGTTTGATATAGATCCACTCATCTTCCTCTATTCTAGAAAGAGTTAGTTGGCGGCCTATGGGTTGATTACTGATAACCGCCTTGAGGGTTTACTCGGGTCATTGGAACATTACCATGTTACCAAATGCCAAAGGTTGTGGTGTCATCTTTGGCCCAAGAGATTTCTTGCTATTTTGAAGGGGTTTTGGCATTGACCCATCTAGGTGAGGGTGAACCACTCCCCCAAGAACTTTGACTTTCTAAAACAGTTTTATTAACTCGTTCCTATTGCAAAATTTAAATGGATGCAAATTTAAATGGCTATCCGCCTTTCATGCTTTTAAGGACTCTTAGTGTTAGTGTCCTCTTCACCCTCTTTTTGTAGTGGTCAAGAGGTGAACGTCACATTAGCATTCATTGCCAGAGTCATTTGAAGATTACAGACTAGCACTTGCACCAATGGGAGGTTCAAGGAAAACGCCAATAGGAAAGCAGAGGTATGGACATAAAGAATTTTAGCATTACATGATCAAGTATATTTAAATTCTAACATATTATCTGCTTCAAATAAAGTGCTTTGAGAATTACATAGAAAGAAGTGATAATTCCTACAGTGTAGTCTAACTGGAGCCTCAGAGCTGCATTGAAGAAACCATACATGTAGGTCTTCTTTGATTTCAATCCATACCTGCACCCAACAAGAAAATAATGAGCGAATGAAGTTGATTAGATACCTTGAGAGACAATGGGATGAAGCACCTATTCATTGCATTGGCAGTTATCTTAAATAAAGATGGAGAAACTTTGAATGGTGGGTGTTACCTGAAGATATGTCTAATGTTAAAGTGATAGAGGATTCATCTTTTGACACTCTTTGATGTTGGGGACCCGAAAGATTGGAATGATTGGAATATCCTTACGAAAACTTCATTGTTTTGAAATGATCAGTTATAGCCTTACAGGCCTACCTTGTAAGGATGGTAGTATAGGGTTATGAGTTGCAGTAGCAGCTATAGCTGAGAGGTCAATGAAAGGCCATCGCAAGATAAACATAAGATTGACATGAAGAATAGTAAGAAGCTGAGACATTGCACAAGTGAAGGAAAGCTACTACTACTTTGTTTAGTTCTAGTGATGGGGATACTCTGTTGTTGTGGTCATGGAAATTATTAGCCATGTATAGAGCAGAGGAACTGGATGGATGATAAAACTTGAAAGCAGAAAAAGAAAATAGCAAACAAAATTGAGAGTAATTTCTATCACTCTTGGATTCCTTAGGGACCAAAGCTAATTCTGGGACTTGATTATTGTGAATCACCTTGGATGTTAATACACTGACTTTAATTATTACATAACTAAAACAAATTTGGCGGTTGGAAATTCTGAAGATTTGCTTTGGTTTCACTCAACAGCATGAGATGTAAGGGGACTTCAAATGTTTAAATACATTGGAAAGTGGGAAGACATCAAATCACAATGTTTTAATTCCAATGTATTGTTGAATTTACTAAATCTTCCAAAATCACAGTCATTGATCTCCTTGGTCAAAAGAATTTAATATGATTGATGACGATATTGCTGTTGTGTTTATCAGTGCGCAAACCATCTTTCCTAATACATAAATTATAAAAAATGGTGTTGTTCGCTACAGAAAGAATTGAAAGATAAATAGTTGTGTCATTTTATTACTTGGTGCATACTCAAACAGTATTTCATCACGTAGAATAAGATATGAATATATTTTACCATCCCAAATAAAAGTTAAAGCAAGCCAAACAACAAAGCTCACAATTTTGAGCATAAATCCCTAAAACTTGTTTTGGGTTTAATGATCTTCTCTTCCATAGGATTTGAAGCCTTTTTGAATTTTTACACAATGGCTATTAAGATGGTGTGAAAAAATCAACCAAAGGTGGCTATTAAGATGGTGTGGAAATTGGAATTTTAACAGTTTGCCTAATGATGGATACAAGATGCCCTGATACATTTGAGTGCATAAATCAGCCACCCATCTACATTACACAAAACCAAGCAGGAAAGATTTTGAAAATTGTAGAAACCCCATTATACAGAGATACAAAACCACAAACAAATGTCTGCAACCCTCCATAAAGTCATTTGTAAGATTTTCAACAGATACAAGTCATAAGCTATAGAAAATGGAATTCAACAGAGGAGACAGTACTTGGAAGTTCTGGCATGGGGATTGTATGCATAGTGGTTGAAGGTTAATAACCTGTGAATCATCCATCTCATACCAGTCATCAAAGCCAAAGCGTACAAAGTAATAATAGTGACCAGAATATAGAGAAAACCCAGCATGTACAAGTGTCGTTCTCAAAACAGTCAAGGGAACCATAAATCCTATAAATAACCTCACCATTTGCTAAATTAATCAACGACAAGTGTTTCATAGGTATCTAACTACAAACGCTAATCACTGTTTAGCAGAAAAATATCATGTAGTTGTCTTTAAATTGCATGTGGATAGTCCTAACAACCCTAGGATAGTCTAATGAACCCAAGATTCATTTGAGTGCATAAATTAGCCACCCATCTACATTACACAAAACCAAGCAGGAAAGGTTTCAAAAATTGTAGGAACCCTGTTATATAGAGATACAAAACCACAAACAAATGTCTGCAACCCTCCATAAAGTCATTTGTAACATTTTCAAGAGATACAAGTCATAAGCTATAGAAAATGGAATTCAACAGAGGAGACAATACTTGGAAGTTCTGGCGTGGGATTGCATGCATAGTGGTTGAAGGTTAATAACCTATGAATCATCCATCTCATACCAGTCATCATAGCCAAAGGGTACAAAGTAATAATACTGACCAGAATATAGAGAAATCCCAACATTTACAATGATAAGTGTTTCATAGGTATCTAACTACAAACGCTAATCACTGTTTACCTAAAAAATATCATGTAGTTGTCTTTAAATTGCATGTTGATATTCCTAATAGCCTTGGGATAGTCTAATGAACCCAAGATTCTTTTGCAAGATGATTAGAGGTCTGATTGAGATAGAGATACAAAGGGATGAAGGCCTTCAATGATAAAAAATTTTGTGATGCTGCCAATGGTGACAAATTTGCCGAGATTTTAGAATCAATGAACCTGGTGATAGAAAGTATATATAAATTCACCCCTTACATAGCCAGTGTACCATGGTATACAGGTCCAAGGGCTCTTCTTTCTCAGATGTTTCCTCGATACGGTGTCAAATAATAGGTTTTCTTGTGTAGCCAAAGCATACAGACCAATGTGTATAATAGGTAATTTCTTGACTGACTAGGGAAGCATTAAAGGCATCAATCAAGCTAAAACTTTACACCTTGAAATAGTGGGTGAATTAGGAGGATTTTAGCATAGTATTTGAATCTTCATAGAATGGTCGGTGAATCTTTGTTATTTTTATTATAGAATAATTCTATCCATAGGGTTTATGGTTAATACATGTGTCTTTTGGCGATGATATTATTAGATACAAATTTTATGTGATAACTCAGGGAAACTTCTTGAAATTTCCATTTGCCATACCTATTTTCAGAAAATTTTGTGAAAAATTAGCCAAAAGGACACAAACAACCCACAAAAATATCCTACTTTCAGTGCTAAGGTGATTCCTTCTGATAGCAGAAGTACCATGCAATGTCACTGAATGCTATTAAGGGTGCAATTTCCTTGGCTGGTGATTTTTGAAGAAGAAACCCAACATTCTATGAAAAAATAAAACCCTATTTTGAATCCCCTATTTTGAACAAACAGCTCACCCACAACATTACCTTGAAATTCTGCACAAACTGCCTCCTGCTATCAACGATGGCCATATGTCTGAAGCAAGCTTTGCAGAAATACTATTATGAAACCCTACCAAAGCACAATTTTTTTTAAATGAGATGAAACCAAAGCAATTAAACGAGCAAATTTAAATTGCAGAAATACTATTACGAAACCCTACCTATGCTAAAATCTTTTTGAAGGAGACGAAACCAAACCAATCTCGCTATAGTTGATACTTCAATCTATTCACAGTAAATGCAATGTAGATCTAAAGCAGATTTATAGCAAATTTTCGCCGTGACAAAGCAGGTCCAAGGCGATCGACAAGCAGCTCCATAGCAGGATCAGGGAGGATGAGGTGGGTGCGCCAGCAGTTGGGAATATTTCAAGATCTATGAAAATATTTTCAAGCATGACACAACTTTTAGGTAGTTTGATAGATTTCCCGCGCGCCTGAAATTTGTAAAGAAGATGGTTTAGCAGCGTGAGACAACAGTTTAGGAGCGTGAGACAGGTTTTCAGGGATATAATGCTCTAGCGATCCCAGAGGTAAAGCCTATCAGCTAATAAGCCTTATTCCCCATTATGGTTGTTCTTGTTTATCAATGGTCATAGTATTAGGGTTTTTCTTTACAACAGTTTGTGTTTTTGTAAAGTGAAGTATAAATGTTGCAAAAATTAGGGCTTCTATATTATATTTTTGTCCCATATTAAAAATTTCGAAAGGAAAGTGCTTTGTAAAAGATTAGTGAATACATACCTTTGACTCACTGGTCTTTGTGTAGACTGAATATCCATATGTTATATAAATGAATATCAGTAATTTGTTGTTTATTGATGCTCGTTGTAGACTATGTTTCATTGATCTTTGCTTTTAATTTATTTATGTGCTCTATCATTTAGATTAATATTAAATTGATTTCTTTTTATATCTCCATTGAGGTAGGCTCTATGGCATTGAATATAATTGATTCTATGTTTGTTTTCTTATGGTTAAGCTTTCTTAAATATTTTTAGTGGATAGGCTATTTGTGTCAACTTTGCTCAGAATTTTCGTTAACCTCATTGTTTTTCAAGTTTCCAATGACCGATGGGAAGGTGGCGGGTGGGTTATAACTTCAGTCAGGATTTTTGTCAGCCTCCTAGATTTTTGGCCTTCTGATAACCGCGAAAAGGGTGGCAGAGGCGGTTGTTGGCTACTTTGGGAATAGGGTGGCATTTGTCAAGTCACATGGATAGAGAAGGGTGGTGGGTGGGTTATAACTCGGTTGAGATTTTTGTCAGCCTCCCAGATTTTTAGCCTTCTAATAACTGCAAAAATAATGGCAGAGGAGGTTGTTGGCTACTTTGGGAATAGGGTGGCATTTGTCAAGTCGCGTGGATAGAGAAGGCTACAGAAATTAAACGCAAATTCTTAGGAATAGGGTGGTATTTGTCAGGTCACGTCGATAGAGAAGGCTACAAAATTAAACGCAAATTCATGTCAACATTAATTATTGTATGATTTGTGTATACTGGGGATCATCATAATAACAACTGCCCTTTAACGCCTCAGGGAGCAAAATGAAAGGTAAATTTTTTATGAGGTGTTGTTTTGTGTCGTTCTATTGCTATACCTGATATGAGAGCCTTGAGTGACAAGGGTAAGCTTATGTGAGGGTGCAAGCTGGATTAAGCTTTGTGCAGCTTTTGCAAAGGTGGGTGGAGGTTACTATGTGTTTTAGGCAAGGGCGGATGGTTGGAAATGCAAAAGAAAAGTATCACCTATGATAATATTTTTCCTTTTCTTGTGTAGACAAGTTGGCAAGAAGATCTGTGTTTGAAGCAAATAGGAAGAGGTGCATGTGGAAGAAACCCTTGGCAATATTGTTTGATTTGTGGTTGGTGGTTATTTTGCTTGATTTATAGCTTTCGTATTCTGGTTATGGTTGGAATAGAATAAAATGATTAACACTGTTGATTCTATGTTTGGTTACATTAGGTATTATTGATTATCATTCTCTGCCTTAGGCTATATTGTGTATGTTTTAATATGAATGTATATAGGTAAGATTAAAATTGTTAAGGTTATAGAGTTTTGGTTGATTCTTATTGTATAGCCCAGACTATATTGTTGCTTTCTAGATCTGGGTGGATGTTGAAACCAATGCTGTTTAATTTATGGCTTTCAGTTTTTGGTTATGGTTAGAATAGAATAAAATAATTAATTTGTTGATTCTATGTTTGGTTATATTAGGTTGGTTGGTTTTATGGCTGCCCTTTTGTGGTTATGGTTGCAATGGAATAAAATAGTCAATCGTATCCACTTTGTGTTGGCTTCCATTGGGAATTGTTTATTATAGTTGTGTTGCTTAAGCTATATTGTTTCATTTTGGAGAAGGTGTTGTTGAAAAGGCTTTATTTTTTCAATTTTCAATTTTTTTCAATTTTTGAGGAGATTGTGTCGAGAAATGAGTGTTTTTTGTATGGGTTTGTTACAGTCAATTTTCGTAGGGGTTTGTGTTGAATGTTTGTGTTTTCTGGCTATGTTTGCAATAGAATAAAATTGTAGAGGATATAGAGTTTTTGTCGATTGTTATTGTATAACTCGGCCTATATTATGGCTTTATGCATGTGGGTGGTTGTAGAGAGTAATTTTGTTTGATTTATGGCTTTCATTTTCTAGTTATGGTTGGAAAGAATAAAATAATTAATGTTGTTGATTCTATCTTTGGTTACCTTAGGTATTATTGATTATTGTTCTCTGTCTTAGGCTATATTGGGTATATTTTAATATCAATATATATATGTAACATTAAAAATGTTAAGGTTATGGAGTTTGGGTTGATTCTTATTGTATAACTTAGGCTATATTGTGGATTTTTGCATGTGGGTGGCTATTAAAAGTAATGTTGTTTGATTTATAGCTTTCATTTTCTAGTTAAAATAATTAATGGTGTTGATTCTATGTTTGGTTACATTCGGTATTATTGATTATTGTTCTCCGCCTTTGGCTATATTGTGTATATTTTAATATGAATATATATAGGTAAGATTAAAATTGTTAAGGTTATGGAGTTTTGGTTGATTCTTATCAGATAGCCTAGGCTATATTGTTGCTTTCTAGATCTGGGTGGCTATTGAAACCAATGTTGTTTGATTTATGTCTTTCATTTTTTCGTTATGGTTGGAACAAAATAAAATAAGTAATGTTGTTGATCATATGTTTGGTTACATTAGGTATTGTTGATTATTGTTCTCTTAGGCTATGTTACGTATATTTTAATATGTATATATATGTATATACGTGTAGAAATTTTTCGTGGCTTTGTCTCTATGGTTTGCATTTAGTAGATATGTTGGCAACAGGAAAAAATCCTTAACCAAAATAAAATTTATGGCTTTCATTTTGTGGTTATGGTTGGAAAAGAATAAAATAATTAATGTTGTTGATTCTATGTTTGGTTACATTAGGTAGTGTTGATTATTGTTTTGTGCCTTAGGCTATGTTGGGTATTTCGTGGGTCTCTATTTATGGCTTGCATTTAGTGGATATGTTGGCAATAGAGAAAAATCCTTGACCTTATGCAATTTTTTCTATTGTAACTATCTTTATTTTCCATAAGGTACTGTTGATTGTTTCAAATATGTTTGATTTGTGGTTTGTATTTTTTGTATATGGTTTTGCATGGGTTTGGTACTATGATGTTTTTTTATTTATGCCCTGCATTTAGTGGATATGTTGGCAATGGATAAAAATCATTGACCTTATGCAGTTTCTTTCCATTGTAACTATCTTGATTTTCCATAAGGTACTGTTGACTATTTCAAATATGTCGTGTGATTTATGGTTTTTGTTTTCTGTGTATGGTTTTGCATGGATTTGGTACTATGATGTTTTTTTATTTATACCTTCTAGTTTGTGGTTATGCTTGCAATGGAATAAAATAGTGAACCCTATATGCTTTGGGTTAGCTTCCATTGTGGATTGTCAATCATAGTTGTGTTGCTTAAGCTATGTTGTTTCATTTTGGAGAAGGTGTTGTTGAAAAGGGATTTTCCAAGAAGTCATGTTGAGAAAGGAGTGTTTTTTCTATGGGTTTGTTACTGTCAATTTTCAAAAGGTTTTTGTTTAATGTTTGCGTTTTGTGGGTATGTGTGCAACGGAAAAAAATTGTTGAGGTTATGGAGTGTTTGTTGATTGTTATTGTATACCTTGCACTATATTGTAGCTTTTGTCATGCCGGTGGTTGTTGAAACCAAAGTTTTCTGATTTATGGCTTTCGTTTTGTGGTTATGGTTGAAACAAAATAAAATAAGTAATGTTGTTGATTCTATGTTTGGTTACAGTAGGTATTATTGATTATTGTCTTTTGTCTTAGGCTATATTGGGTATACTTTTATAGCAATATATGTGTATATATACATATATATATTTTGTGGCTCTCTCTTTATGGTTTGCATTGAGTGGATATGTTGGCAGTAGGGAAAAAAATCCTTGACCTTATGTAGTTTTTGACGTTTTTATTGTTTAGCTCAGCCTATATTGTGTTATTTTTTATCAGGTTATGTTCAAAATGCTTTATTGTTCCAATTTTCAATCATGCTATATGGGTCAACTATCAATGGATTCTCTTTAATGTTTGTGTTTTGTGGGCATGTTTGCAAGGGAATAAAATTGTTGAGGTTATGCATTTTTTTGTCGATTATTATTGTATTATTTGGACTATTCTGCATATATTTATATACATATATTTATATTTATATTTATATTATATAAATCTTTTATCATATTTTTATTTCTTTTAAAAAAAGAACAAATAAGAAAAACATGCTTTATTGACCCCATTTTTTGAATAGTTATTATATATTTTTTTTCCTACACATAAAAATGATAAAACCAATGGTTAAACAAATAATAATTAAAAATCAATATATAATATACAAACACATCATATGTTCATTCATTCTAATATAATTTACTTACTTAAAGCCTAACTCGCAAAATCCTATCCTCTAAAATAAAGTTAATAGTACTTTTAACTTAGTCATATTAAATTTCTATATGCCCCCCCTCCTTTTCAGGGGGAAGAGCAATCGATTCTCCATCATTTTAATAATAAAAGAGCTTTTAAGTCTAGATACGCATGATTAACTGAGGTAGATTTTTTTGTATTTTGGAGAGGCTATATCTCAATTTACTCTTTAACATGTTTTATTGTGCATCCGTTAAAACTGCCGTAATCTCCGTTGCTTTATGTACTCTTCTTTTATTGCTTTGATTCAACAAAACAGAAACAAATATAAGAGGGTTTGAGGCGGTGGCCATGGGTGAAGATTGGAGAGCACAACTTTGTATTTTCCAACAGAAATTACTTATTCCTTGCTTTCTATTTTATTTTTTGTTTATTGTAGGTTAGCATTGCTCTGTGTTTTTTTTTTTTGTTTTTTTTTATTGTAGGTTTTTATTGCAAGATGAGGCTGGGCACCGGGTGTTTCTAATCAGGAGATTTCTTTTTTACAATAATTTTTCGTTTGAATCTGCGTGTTTACAATAATGTTCCTTATTTTCAATACTGGCAAGCATGGTAAGGGAATTCAAATAAAAAACTATACACATGCATGGGTATAAGATGATTTGCTATAGCTATTTTTGTTGTACAAGTCTGCAATAAAAAATACTTTTGGTTCTCATACATTAATTTTTATTTATTCGACCTTTCAACTTCGGTTTTTCTCGATACACTAATAATTCATCATCTATAGTAAATGAGATTAAAATAATGTAAAACATAGTAATTATATCCACCATTTTAAACAAAATGCTAAAATGGACATCTCCACTATTGATCTACTACCACAAAATTTTCACATACAATTTTACAACATTTTTACAAAACTTATATAGCAATCAAACATGACTTTTACAATCTGTCCAATATGGTAGTTTACCATAACTTTTACAATAGAACACATATAGGCTCTTTTTGCAACTTCTTCAATACTAGGAACTCTCTAAAAAAAACATTTTGTAGAACCTACACATAACACAAGTTTCTTCTGAAGCCAATGGGGTGCTCACCACCCAACCTTAGACTGTAAAACTAGTCACCCCTGAGCTTGGAGGCAAGCAAAGGAACTGAGTTACACACATTTTCAAACATGCAACAACATTAAACACACACATTTACAAAACACCCAAAACCCAGGGATTCACATGCACATTGAATCTTCTCAAAGATTCAAGAAAGGGGGAAACTTAGGAGATATCACTACCTAATGGGGAAACATGTATACTTATATAAAGATCTATATAGTATCAAAACTTCTCTCCACTTCTCCATCCATCCAACTCCACAAAATAACATAGGCACTCATACCCAAAAAAATCCCATACTCAATAATGTGGGTACTCATACCCAAAATCTCCACCTTCTCAAAGGTTGGATATTTCCCCATTGGAGGTTCATCCTCTCTCAAACCCATACTTGGGAATCTCTCGAAATCTAAGAGATTCATCCCCATACAACCCAATACAATAAATAAACAACACAATAATACTTCAATAGAATACCCAGCCTTTACATAAAATAATAGATTCAACCATAAACAAACATAGAGGGAACTCTTACACTTTTTAGGGAGAAAATTGTGGAAGCACCCAAGCTTTCCCTCTAGACTTTGTTTCACCCAAAACAACTTCTTCTAAAAACCAAAACAAAAAAGAAATTCTCAATTTCCCAAGAAAACCAACCCCTCAACAATCAATAAAGAAAGAGATAAATAGAAGTTCTCAAAAATTTGTTTCCAAAACCACTCTTGCTTTAGAGCACTAAAGATAAATGAGGATCTTGATAAAATTGATCCATTTACCACCCATTTCAAATCCAAATTCATCACCCTTATATCTAGGCCTTTTTGAGAGATCATATCTAAGTGCCTAACCCTTAGTTTAATGCCCTAGGGGTTTAAAAAATATAGAAAAAATATAAAATATTTTTTTTTCAACCCTTTTAACTTAATTAAAACATAAAACTCCCAAAATACCCTCAAATATAACTTTTAACATAAAATACAACTTAAAACATAAAAGAAAACTATATAATAAAAGAAATAACACTCAAGTCTCAAACCACTTTACAAAATTTACAACACAATAAGATTATAGTCTCTATGGACTATAGTCAGCATCCAATTCCATTGGCCATGGAATTTGTACCTACACAATCAATTTCACACATTAATATATCCAATAAAATCATATAGTCAAAGCCACTAAAACATATATATTCACATCATACAATTTCCATCACAATTAAGTCACATTAGAAAATCAATTCATAGTTATAATAGTCACATAAATTCATCATCATTAAATCTTCCTAATGATATTTATTAATTTTCTTATATACAGTAACAATAATTCAAAATTCATAATTTCATTAATTCTATTAAAGCATGGACCACAATCATAAATAATATCCAATATGAGGTCTAATGATCACATCATCACAGTATGAAATCAGATCCAAGGTCTAATGTCAAAACATCATAACATGAATAGCATCATACAACATCAGTCTACATCAAAACACAATGTCAATAGTCAAAACACAAATCACACTATCTATCAAAAATAATAAAATAGCATAGTATCAACTATCACTCGTGGGTCTCACAATTTCTCTATGAAGAGAAGTATGAGGTGAAAGCCCTTCTTAGTGCATATTTCTCTGAGACAGAGAAGTATGAGGTGTGATCCCTTGTTCATCTCTGAGACTGACATGAGATGTCATGTTGAGAGACTCCATGATGACATCATGTTGAGAGACTCCATGATGAACCCTTTGTACTTGTGTTTATCTACACATGGGAGTAGCCATGGTGGATGCCATGTTGAGAAACTCCATAACGACATCACGTTGAGAGACTCCGTGATGGACACTTGTACATGTGTTTCTTTCCACACATGGGAGTAGCCATGGTGGATGTCATGTTGAGAGACTCTGTGATGGACACTTGTACATGTGTTTCTTTCCACACATGGGAGTAGTCATGGTGGACGTCATGTTGAGAGACTCCATGATGACATCATATTGAGAGACTCTATGATGAACTACTTTCCACAAATGGGTGTAGCCATTGTGGATGTCATGTTGAGAGACTCCATGAAATGGATATCTAGAAAGATATCTCCCTAGCTAAGAGGGAGTGTTGATGTAAGTAGCGGTGAGAGATCTCTTTCTCCCTTATATAAATTCAAAATATTTTCTAGAGGCCGACTTTGGTGAATCGACGCCTAACTAATGAGACACAATGCTTGAGGCCGACCAGTCAATAACTAAAAGACGTCTTATTTGAGGAAAGATGCCGACTCAAGTTGAAACACCATATCTTCTTGTATATATAGGTGTTGCTCTTTCATTATATCATTATTATTATTTTGAAGTCACTTGCATGCTATCAAAGAATTCGTACAACTACAATAGATTATATTGTTGTTTAGGGTAGATCGATATCAAGGATATCTATAGCTAACCATCATTTACTGAGAGTAGATCTATATCAAGGAGAATTCATCAATATTGTGTATATCTTGCATCTAAGAGAGGTGCTATATTCATTGCATTTGATAGGCCTAGTGTTGGCCCAACTGTAAAGCAAATTGCTTCTTCTTCTTTCAATATATAAGTGATATATTTGTGGTTGGGTTTTTCTCCCTCGAGAAGGAGGGTTTTCACAAGGGTATCTTACTGTGTTCTTTGTTCTTGTATTGTTGCATTTCTGTCTATTGTAAATCTAATCCTAAAACTAACATCCTTGAAATATGGGAATTAGCATGTTAGACATAACATTTCCTGCCATATTTTGCATAAGAGTAATGTGCAGCTCAACACAAAAAACCTAGAGAGATCTCTGCAAATGGATATTCTCTCTCTCCTTTCAAATAGGACCCACACACGAACGATTTTTATATTATATTGATTTTTGAAGATTACGAAAAATGCACTTAATTATATAATATTCAATTTACATAGAAGGAACACTTTGATAATCCTTTAAAGAAAAATCTTATTCCTTAATATATCACTTTCTCATATAACCTCCTTGTTATGATTTAAAAACAAATCTCAATATTCAAAAAAAATATTTGAGATAATGCTTTAACAACTCCTTTTTCTTATGTGATCCCTTTTTTTAAAATAAAACTAATTTCCACCATAGCCTTTTAAAGTTTTAAGACTTGGCTTAAAAATAAAAGGTCAAAGCTTTTAAGAAATGAACTCTCACGTGGATGTAGAGTTTTAATTCATAAAGAACTCTTTTAAACTTTTGCATGGAAATCAAAAAGAAAGAAAAAATTTACACGCAAGTTTCTCCAGCAGTCTGCAATCTTCAATCAGCACTACTCTCCAACGATCTTCCTTTATGCAGCTATCTGATCTCCTCTGGAAATGGATTTTTCTTGAACCTGGTTCTGATAACAGATGAAGGAAAATAATGGTGAGATGAAGGAAAATAATGGTGATCTGTTGATCACAGAACAAACAATATGCAAAAGCTCCAAATTGTCTTGCTAAGACGAGAGGTAGGGTATCTATTATATAGAGATCTAGAAATACAAAGGAGTTATGGCACACAACCATAATGACCAATAGCTCAACCATAATACTAAATGCAAAACAACAAAGTCAAGAAATGCAACTACAATATTTAATGAGCCCAATAAGCATTACAAATATGTCAAGAAAAGCTGCTGCACATGTTGTAGACTAATATGAATTGATAATTGCTGTCATCTACGAGGGAATTTGGGAATTATTGATGTTGAAGATGTTAAAAGGTAGAAATTAAGGGTGAGTGTTGAAATAGTTTAATTTCTCCTCGTGCATAGTCATCTTCCACAACTGCAATCAGTTGAAACAGAACTGAAAGATAGTTTGTTTGCTATCAAGTTGTTAAAGCTATTTGCTAGAGTTTGTTGGTTCATCCTCCACCTGTTCTCCACATCTCAATCTGTTTCCCACATTGCCTATATATGTCAGGATTGTTCCCACGTCTTCAGTCTTCAGTCTCTTCTCCATGTTTTAGACTCTTGTTTTGTTTTTTTCTCATAAATATCTGCAGACTCGTATGTTTGAAGTCCTCTATAAATAGAGAGACATTGTAAATGTTTTGTTATGAATAAAAATAAAAATAATCTTATTATTTTCTGTAGCATTCGCATCATATTTTATGTATTTTTCTTCTCTCTGCTTTCATAAATTACCTCGAAAAAATGTGTCCTTCCACATACAGTAGAGTTTGGAATGAGAAAGTTTTACGTTGATTTTTCTGTTTCCTACGCAGGCTTTATTTATGTTAGATGACTATGATTCTTCTATGCCACCTAAACGCTCACATTTACCACCAATCAGTGACAACATACAGTCATCCGCTCCTCAGACTGGATTCTCCAAGCCCTACCATGTCAACGAACCTTTGTGTTTCTCTTGACTGTCTGATACCAAATGAAAGCATTGGAGATTACAAACAGAAAAAATATAATAGAGAACACAGGAATTTACACCAGAGAAATTAATTCACCTTGATCGTTCATATTAACATAAAATTGAATCAGGCAACTGTTGTCTCCCGTAAACAATTGTTTTGTTAACTATGATGATTACGCAATGTTTATTATCAAACAATGCGTACACCCCAACTGTACACACAGCTGGGTAACATCGATTGTGATGGTACTTAGAGTGTAAGAATTATTCTGTAGTTTTTGAGAATGACTGTTACATATTCATTAATTTTTTTATAAAAATTAAGTGTATCAAGTGATTAGGGGAGAGGACTGTTCCTTGAACATGTAATGATGTGATAGTATTTATGGATTTAATTAAATATTTTTAATAGTAGAGCATTAGTAATTGTGATTTGAAAGTTTTATGTTGATCTGATAATTCATGATAATTCATAATTGCATGGAATAGATTATTTAAATTTAAAAAGCAACAAATTATGTAATGTCACATCAGCACACAAACAAAATATAAATTAATGCATGATTATTGATCGACCCTTTTTGAGGTCTTTTTGAACACCTCCACAAAAAACATACTGAAGTGCATCATTTGATGATGTGGACCTACAACATTAATTATAAGAAGAGGTCTTATTATGTAAGCTACTGTAAAAAAGGTGTGACTTTAAATTGTCATGCATTATTTTGAGAAGCACAAAATTAGAGTGTTCAACTATTAGGTAGGTCATCTCCGATATGAATACATTTCTGAATTTAGATTATTATCACTTGGAGTGATTTAATAATCCCCAAAGTTTTTCTGGCAATTCAGATAACTTGAAACAGCATAGCATTACACAGAATTTTAAGAAGTTTATACCATGGTTAAACCATGAGAGCCTACATTATCTCTATCAGTGTGCCCCAGTATAGATTTTTAACGTGATCCCTTAATCAACTATAACTTTCTGTTATATTGTCATTAAATGGTTTACATGGTTGCCTAGAAACTAAGGCTGCATGGTTACTTTTATAAGTCTTCCATAAATAGATTGGATGCATTTACTCGGTTGAATTTTATAATATTGCTTTATATTAATTAGCACCATGGGCCAAACTCATACTGCAAATGCAACGTTCTTATATGTCATTCACTTGTAACGCAAAAAATATTAACACTCGAATACAATTGAATACCAAAAAAGAGTGACAGTTCAGGGAAAAAGAGCTAAATAAATAGAAGTTTCTGGAAAGGGCCTCCTAATTCTTTCTTGCAATATATGAAGTCTAAGCTAAACAATAAAGTCAGTGAAGTCCAATATAGGTGGAGTCCATTCTATCCTATATTACTAAACAAAATATAAAATACCAAATCTTTGGTTTAACTTATTATTTTCAGAATCAATTACAAATCACCTTGCAAACAATTATTTTTTCGTATGAAAAGTACGCTTGTTCAAAGATTATACTTCTGAAAAATAAGGGTTGCACTAAAAAGGAGGAAAGCTAACCGTGTAAATTAATAATCAAACCTGGAACAAAACAAATTCTTCAACAGTCAGGAATAATACTTGCTCATGGAGCCACAGATTGCATTAAATATTTAATTGACAAATTTGATAATCAAAGCTGAGTCTATAGGCAGCACTTGTTAAATATGGACAAAATCTGTTGCTTTTTTGCAACAAAAAAAGTCGCAAGTATTCACACATCTCTTTTTCTTGTATACCACGCTCTTGATAAGGCTTCCATAAAAAACAAATTAAAATAAACTCAATATAAACATTCTGTATATATGGTTATAAGTAAAACACTAATTTTGTCATTTACATACAAGTTTTTCATCCTCATAGCCAGTTCTGTTCTGCCTTGGTGCATTGAGATCCTTCCTGGTAATTATCTTCTTTTTCCGCTTAAGTTCAATCTGATGTTCCGTGACAGAGGCTTTGAGCTCATTACCCATGCTATTCATAAAAGGAGATACAGTTGCATGCTGTGGTACAGTGCTGGAAGGAGGAACATGGTACAAAACACCCCTCATTTTCTCTGTCCCTACTGTCACATTGACTTGGTAACCATGCTCAAATTTTCCATCAATACAGCCAGTAATAACACTTCCAATAGATGATGTTGGGTCAACTGCATCAAATTTGTATTTCTGATTAAATTTATTAATATGTACAAATGTTTACAGTAGTAATACAAAGGTCAGTCCCTAATCAGTGAATTATTTAAAATATTGGTAACAAGTAAGGACCTCCAAGTACTTGGGCAGAATCAATCTTCTGCTTTTTCATATCTACTACAGGACTCTCCGAAGGTGAATGTGTGTATTCTGTATCTGACAGCGAATGGGAAGCTGGAGGTACCGAAGGGAGTGAAACTGCTTATACAACAGAAAGTATACAATTATGTGAGAAAAACACAATCTTAATGTGAACATTGAACAGTTTGAAATGACAATTAAATATAGTTTTATCTAGATACCTGGTGATGGCACCAGAGGACCCTTCTGCTGAAAGAAGTAAACCTGCACGTACTGGTGAAGCAGTTAAAAAAATCCTTTAGTAAAACAAACGAGGCACTCGTAATTGTCGGAGGAGAGTTGAACACCAAAGTGATCTCTTTCCATTTCCTATTTTTAATGATAGAGCAAGTCTCAACTATAAGCTTTAAATTCTGATCAAAATGCAATTGCCAAATTACCAAGTAATAGCTCTGAACCGGTTTGAGAAAATATAGCATCTAAACAGTTCAGTCCATTGCTGTTTCACCATCATAAAATCAAGAAATATAAACATTTCAAATTTCTTTCTCCTTATAGCTATATTAATCTTTCAAAAATAAAATTACAGGGTTTAACTAAATTGCAGATATACCAGTTACACAATATAAATTTTTGAATGTGGACGCACCATGCACAATTATATCTTCTACAGTCCATATGATGGGTTTTTGTGAATATTAAACATGAGAAGCAAATGAGTATGTGCTTCTTTCTGCAGGGTCAATTGAACCATAAATCTGATGATTCGATGATGTTAATTAATGTTTGACATTTCAGAATATAATTATTACGAGAACATGATATTAAAGTGTTGATGAGGTTAAAAGTAAAATATATTAAATTGATCAAATTTAAATATATTCAATTTATTTTCTCAAAATTTTAATAATTATATGATAACAAACCAATCAAACTTATTATTTTAAACTATTTATCACATTTCAATTCCATTATTACAACTTAGATGGAGTTTAGTCATTTTTTCCTATAATATATTAAATATTAACTTAGGTGAATACTTCTTGTCTAAATATATTATATGTAGATATATTACTAGAATAATATGAAAGAAATTTTGAACAACAATGAACTAACTTACAAGAATCTTCTATCTGACATATATTTTACAACTATAAGTATTTGAAAAAAAAATTGAGCTAAAATAAAAGAGTACTTTTATATTTTCCATCTATTGCAATTAGAAAAAAATTGTAAAAATCTCCTACTTGTCATCTGCATATACTTTACAATTATGGGTATTTGAAAAATAAAATCGATTTAAATAAAAGAGTACTTTATATTTTTCATTATGAATTGAATACGCTATTCCAATTAAGGAAAATTACAAGTCATTTGAATATATTTTACAACTATGGGTATTTGAAAAAAAAATTGAGCTAAAACAAAAGAGTACTTTTCTATTTTCCATTATGAATTTAATAAGCCATTCCATTTTATAGTACAATTGTAGTGACAAAAAATCTCAACAAGGATTTCATCCTATAGATTAGGTTGTAATAAAAAAATCTCAACAATGAAGCACAAATGAACATAGAAATAGAAAATGATAAAATAATATTACCAACAATCTCTATGCCATGATTGAATCGAGGTCATTACTCTTCTCCATTTTGTTTTATATCAAAGATAGTAGTTATGGTTGTCTCTAGCTAGTTAGGGTTGAACTCAAAGCGACAGGTTTCTTTTATAGAAAACCAAATTTGAATGAAGGGTCAAGATCAAATGATGAAGATCAGTGGATAAGATTGCTTGAGAAGGAATGAAATAGGGTTGGAAAAAATAGGGTTTAGTTAGGGATGGATGGTGGATATTCAAAGGTAATAAAACCTTATCAAGGGTGGAAATTAATTGAGATGTGACGGAATATGAATAACATAGATAGAGAGAAGGGATAAGAATGACACAAAAAGAGGTTGTGGAGTAAATTAAATAATTATAAATAGTGGGTAAGCCGTTACCATAATGCAGAAGACATAGGGAAGACACGTGGGAATTGATTTTTGATTTTTTCTTTATGTTAACAGCTAGCATTAAGGCATATCGATTTGATTATTGTGGGTCCATAACAGTTAGCATTAAGGAATATCGATTTGTGGCTCCATAACAGTTAGCATTAAGGCATATCGATTTGATTATTGTGTAAGGGACCCAACTTAGATTTGATTTACCCTGCTTCCACTTGTCTAGGGTTTTAGTTTCATTGGCTAGCTCTACCCGATGTGACATTGCCTATCCCATCAACCATTATGTTTTTCTATCACCACTTTTATGTAGTTCTTGTCTTTCATTTTCATGATTTTTGCATACGCTGATATGGGGCCTCATGCTCATGATACTAGTAAAGCTTGTGTCTAGACAATTATTTTCTGTGGTCCTCAGCATGTGTGGGTTTTTAGATATTTGTAGTATGGTTATTCTTCGGCCATCCTTTTATTTAGTCCCTTCTGAGAAAGGTTTTATTTCTATTCGGGTACCATATCGTTTGCTTCTTTGTTTCAGTATTTTTTATGGCTAAAGAGCATCGTCTGTTTGATATAGATCCACCCATCTTTGTCTATTCTAGAAAGAGTTAGTTGGTGGCCTATGTGTTGATTACTGATAACCGCCTTGAGGGTTTTCTCTGGTCATTGGAGCATTACTGTGCCAGCAGATGCCAAAGGTTGTGGTGTCATCTTTGTCCCATAAGATTTCTTGCTATTTTGGAGGGGTTTTGGCATTGACCCATCCGGGTGAGGGTGAACCACTCCCCACGAACTTTGACTTTCTGAAGCAGTTTTATTATCTCGTTCCTGTTGCAGAATTTCAGTGGGTA